>CM068319.1:2759789-2787289 GCA_034766995.1 Acanthacorydalis orientalis | reverse complement strand
TAGTGCCACCATTCGTTTGGTAATATCACGGCTCTCAAGTGCCACTTTTCGAATTAGCATAGGCGAAATTTCAGCCAGAAGCAAGTCGTCAGTCACGTTCTACATATGTTTGATGCGAGCATTGTAGTAGTTATTGCAAAAATCGAAAAAAACAAATAATGAAACATTTTTAGTTGAAAAGGTGGATGGTCAACGAGATCAAAGCGAAGTCGGATGAAGTTCATGGGTACTCTGCACCGGTGTTGAAGATTGTTTATTTGTGGATAAATGAATTCAAACGTGCCCAACATGCACTGAAGTAGCAGCACGCTTTGAACGTCCCAGTTGAGGTCACCACGACGGGTATCATTGAAAAAATTCATAGTATACTCATGGACGACCACCGAGTAAAATAACCGAGATTGCTGATACTATAGATGAATGAATGCACAATATCCTGTACAAAAAATTGCACATAAAAAAGCTGTGCGTGCGATGGTTGCCGCGATTGTTGACTTTAGACCAAAAGCGCACACGAAAAGAAATTTCAACCCGATGTTTGGCGATATTTAATCCGCAAGCATTATATTTTGCGTTGATTATTCACCGTCAATGAATCCACTACTACACATGTGAGTTGAAACAGCAATCAAAACAGTGAATAACGACTGGTGGAACTGTGCTGAAGAAGGCGAAGACCATTTTGTCGACCAAGGTGATGGTGAATGTTTTTTGTGATTCCCAATGAATCATCTGGATCGACTTCTTAACGAAGAGAAAAATAATAACAAGAGCCTATTATGCAACATTATTGGACCATTTGAAATAAGATCTGAAGCAAAAATGGCCAAGATTGGCGATAAAAAAAAGTATTCTTTCACCAGGACAACGCTCCATCACACTAGTTGATCGTCGCAATGACAAAATTGCACGAATTATGCTTCGAATTAATTCCTCATCCATCCTTGTCTCCGGATTTGGCACTATAGGACTTCTTCCTCTTCCTAAACTTGAAAATATGGCTCGCTGGAAAGAAATTCTTGTTGAATAAGGTTGTCATCACGGTCGTCAATGCGCATTTTGCGGACCTTATCAAAAGCTACTTTTCAAACAGGATGAAAAAAGTGGAAAGTCGTTGGACCTAGTACATAGACTTCACTAGAGATTATGTTGAAAAATAAAATTGATTTTTTCCACAAAACAGTGTTTAATTTGCTTTCTTACCATACTTATTAAACGACCATCATCAAGTGGCAATTAAGCACATTTTTATTCCTTTTTTTACTAACCCCAATGAGCTGTTTTTAGCAATGATTTCAAAGTTGTTTCTTCTTGATTTTTTTCAAATTTTGAACTTCTTAATCGTTATCTCGCCTTAGGTGGATTTACATAGACTAGTCTCATTATCTACACAATTTTTTTATAGGTCACTTTTAAATTAGATTTTTTAAAATGAACCAGTTTTTTTGCACACCAGTTCCATAATTAAATGTGTAATGAAAAAAATTATATAATGCAATTTATTTTTAAGTAATATAAATTTATATTTAAACAACTCCTCACGTGTCCTAAAAAATGTGTCCACACTTTCCTTCTCTCTCCTCCTTTCTCTCTCTATATATACATATACATATATATATATATATATATATATATATATGTATAAGTGCATAGATATTAAAAAACAAACTTCGTCCAGTGGTATTACTTACATTAGGTTGGTAGAAAAAAATTAAGGGGACCCGGTGGTCTAGAATTTTCGAAAAATCAATTTTTTTTTCGAAAGTATAGTATCTTAAAAATATACTGTTAAAATTTGATGAAGAAATTCAGAGTATTTCAGGATCTACAGCCCATTAGAAGGTCAGGTCAGTTTCTTGAGAATATACTTGCTTGAAACTTTAAACGCGTTTATCTCGAAACTACTTTTTTTCGTCTTGCGGGGGCCAGAAAAAAAAACTACTTGACCGATTTTTCTGAAATTTGAATATGTTATTCTGAATAGTTCTAGCTCTCGCTGGAAGTAAAACTAATAGTTTCCGTAAAATATTTATATTTTTTTTATTAACAAAACATTCAAAAATACTGGTCGTTTTCAAACTTGTACTTTTGACTACGCGCCATTTTGTCAAATTTTTTTTTTTTATTCTACTTCCTGCGATAGCTATACTTGTACTAATTAAATATTCGTCAATTGTTTAATTTCAGATCAGAGGGAGAGATAAATCATCATTCACCACGCAATTCCATTTTTTTAGAGAGGGAGACTTCAGCATCATTTTTCTAATTTAAAAAAAATTTTTTTTTTGTCTTTATTTTCATTTTTGTGTAGTTTATTAGTAATAAAATAAGTGTAAAAAAATTTGAAAGCATTATTCATTACCCTCATATAGAAAAAAATTTTTTAAAATAGCTTAAATTTTAGGCCGCTAGACCACCGGGTCCCCTTAATTATGAAATGATAATCCATCGAAGTTTTCTTGAAAATATGTTAACATCCAGAATATAAATCATAGAAGTGAAGAAAATTGCAGTAAAATATTATTTATTAGATAATCAAAATGTTTTTTGTACAAATTGAGCAAATCCACAAATTGAATCTTGATACTATTTGGTTGATAGAAAAATAATTGCGGTTTTTGTTTTATGAATACCAACCTCAACTGTTTTCAATGAAAGTGTATTTTCATCGTTTTCATGTCAATATCATTTTAAAGTACATTTTTCGGTCTGTGTTTTGATAACATCGATTTTGGTTTTATTATTAATTTTGCTTCAAATTGGGCTAATGAATTAAAGATGGAAAAGAATAAAATAACAGTATTTTTTTCAAAACGGATGGTAAATTAGCAGAAATTGCTCGTAAACTAAACGATGCTTTTGGTGTGGGTGTTGTTACAGAACGTACGGTGCAATTATGGTTCCAAACATTTCGTGCTAGATTTGAGACCCTTGAACATGAAAAAGGTCGTGGGTGTCCTTCTTAAGTTCACAACGATCAACTGAATGCTTCAGTTGAATCAGAATCACTACAAAATCGAAAAATAACCAAATAAGAGATTTTTTTTGTATGAATTGCAAACGGATGACAAAGCAGCAGAAACTTCTCGTACGCTAAACTATGATATTGTTGTGGATACTGTTAAGGAACGGCGGTGCAATGGAAGTTCCAAAAATTTCGTGCTGGTGACTACAGATTTGAAGATGAGGCAGATCACGGCGTCCTTCGTCAGTTCAGTACAATCAGCTGAATACGTGAGGATGTTTTGAGTGATTAAATATCAAAAATGTTTTGATTCTAATGGTGCTCATTTCGATTAATAAATTTAATTAATAATTGAAAAAATATCTGAATTTGAAGGTCATAGACCGTAATTAGTTTCCTACCAACCCAATACCAATCGTTTTTTTTAAAACAAAATATTGAGAAGTATTTTCTAATGATTTAAAGAAATAAATATGCCCTGTTTATTAACAAGCTTTTAAAATCAATTTCAGTAAGTACATAAGAGCTAAATCATATCAATCAAATATCAAAAAATATCTTCTGTCTGAAATAATCCATAAAAATGCTTTTATTTTAATTTTCGGATTACTTATCTTTCAAATGTCAAAGTGTGTTTCAAATCTCATTTGTTTTCTCTTTCTCTCTCTCTCTCTTTATATATATATATATATATATATATATATATATATATATATATATATATATATATATATATATATATTCTTATCACGTCCCATATCTCTCGTAGACAGTACACAGCGTCGCTGTATCTTTTAATCTCCTAACCGGCGTTCGTTCCATTGATTGGGACAATTTGTTGAATGTGTGTGTGTGTGTAATGCGTATCTGTGTGTAGGATTACGGAGACGACATGGGTCGATGGGGGTGATACGTTATCGGGTATGAGCCGTGGTGCGGGTGTCGGTTGTGGCGACGGTGATACACTGACATGGGACTAGCAAGTTGATGTGTAACGTAGCGGCAACGGCATCCGATTGTGGGACAACGGGGAGAAGCGCCGTGCGTTTTGTCGATTTTTTTCCCCAATTGGCAGCGGCTTCGGCTCCCGTTACGTACCGTTCTTGTTTGTACTCTTATAATGAAATTACCTGCCCGGCAATCGACCTTATTTGCATTTTACAGCGGAAATATGTCTCCGGTACTTTTTTTTATTATTAAATATGAATTTTTAATCAATTTATGACGTACGAATTTCAATTTAAATATATATATATATATACATATGTATATATATATATATATATATGTATATATGTGTATATATATATATATATATGTATATATATATATACATATATATATATATACATATATATATGTATATATATATATACATATATACATATATATATATATAAATATATATATATATACATATATATATATATATATGAATTTACAATACTTGATACAATTATTTTGGCAAATACCCTTAAAAAACGCAGAAAAGTGTAACAGGACAATTACCCTCTAGACAAAATCCCAGCAGAAATTAACCTTCTGTGTAAAAAACCTAGACGTTTACCTTCCGTATAAGAACAAAAACTCTTTAAAAAAAATTCATCGACACAACAAACAATGGATACAAATATTTATTTCATAAAATAAATGTTTTAAAGTAAATTTGTCAAAATGAAAATTTTAACCAAAAATTATTTAACACAGCAAAATATGCATACAAATTTAAAATTATACTAATACCTAAAATGCACATTTTGAGATAGAGAGAGGGAGAAAAATTAATTACTTTTAAAATATTGAAATATTTAACAGACAATGTAGTTTTATATTATTATTTAAAATTATACTAAAACTTAATGTACAAAAATGTTAGGATTAGAGATAAATTTATTTCATTTAAAATATTGAAATCTTTTACAGGAAATGTAGTTTAATATTTATTCATACCCATTAATATTTGACACTGATCCTTTTGATAAAGGTAGTTTTTTTCCATACCTTCGATTTTTTGGTATAGTAATTAATTTTAAAAACTGGAATTACCATATTGATAATGTGATTTTAAAACATACTAAATGATTTTAAAATATATAAATATTATAATTGATTTTTGTATATGTCGAAGGCAAAGTCCGAAGTAGAACTTCTACTCAGGGCTGTATACCTGCGCTTGGCCGGGTCAAAAAAGAGTGTGAGTGAGGATAAAGGTTAAGGTGAAGGTGTGGGTGATGAGGATCTAATTTTAATTTTATAAATCAGGATATATATATATATGGACTGGTTAAAGTAGGACTTTAAAGTAGGACTGACGGCGGCCGGGTAGTTGTAATTTGCTTCATTGTTTGTTGTTCCAAGGATTTTTTTTTAAGAATTTTAATTCTTACACGGGGGGTTAATATCCGGGGATTTTTTACATGAGGGTTATTGACGAAAGATTACTGTCTGGGAGGTTTTTTCCTGGAGGTCATTGTCCTAGTAAAGATAATTGAAGAATTATTTAGTAGAGAATAAGCCAGTCGAAAAATATGCTGGACCAAGACAACAAGAATTTTTAATGCGTGTGTTCTTCTAAATAAAACAAACAGAAATCGAAGAAGTCACAAAGTATGTGAGTTTGGATCAAATTATTCCGAAAAGACTGAAGTTCATATGTGCCAGTTTGAGAACAATGTGATTGCTTACTATTACAATTTGAAAAGATATAGGCAGAGGCAATCCACTCTGAAGAGGTTTTATACCAAAGCCTCAACTTTCTCCCAACCTAGTGCCACTGCTACAAAGAGAACTAGAATTGATTCTCCTCTAATAATGAATTACCAAAAATCTACATAAAGGATGATTTTTCCTCTAAAGACCAGCATTGTTTAATTGATGATATGGGCCACTATCGAATAAAAACAGATTCTTAACAACAAAAGGGAAAGGAAAATAATTATTTTTCATTTCACCTTTAACACTAGATTTACGGAACCCGTCAATATGACGGGTATCTGATTTCATGCTTAAAAATTCCGAACATGTAAATAATATTTTTTAGTTATTATATATTGGTTTTCAATTATATAATGTAGTGAATATATGTCACCAATCATTTTAACCGAAAGATTTATATTTTCTTATTTCTATGTTGTATACCTATTTTTACGAAAATCCGTCAAATTGACAGGTTACTTAATTTACAATCAATCGTTTCAATTGTTGCGGAATAATAAAAATAAAAATGAAGTTCAGAAAGGAAAAACAAAATAAATAACGGCTGTTTAGCAGAGAGCACGTAAACGAACAGCTTTGAACTATTTCTTTACAAAAAGAGCAAAACTTATCACATCACGAATGATCATCTCAACTGTGCAGTTTGCAGAGAAAGGATTTGATATTTGGAAATTTAGTGAGGCTGAACATGTTCTCTATAATACATTTACAGCAAAGCGAGTGATTATTTC
Organism: Acanthacorydalis orientalis; assembly: GCA_034766995.1. Lineage (NCBI taxonomy): Eukaryota > Metazoa > Arthropoda > Insecta > Megaloptera > Corydalidae > Acanthacorydalis > Acanthacorydalis orientalis. Next base: position 2,780,878 of record CM068319.1, on the reverse strand, counting down.
AAAAGTGAATATTGCAGAAAATGAAGTAGAGTTTATTTACTAAACAAAGATTTGAATTTTTCAAGGTAGTTTGAAAATCTATCCGCAAAGAAATATTTTTTTACATTTATGTTCTGCCTACTTGGCTAGGTATTATGGACAAGTCTCGAAAAGATATTGAATTGATAAAAAAACTAACCAGTATAGATGAAGATCTATCTGGATCAGATTCTGATGTGTTGCCGAACTATGCGAAAGCGAGGAAGAAATTAGCAATGTGAACAACAAAATTGGAGATTCTGACGACAGTGATGATGAAAATCTTCGAAACATATGTCGCAAAAGAAAAATATGGGTATTATTTCAGATCCTGAGAGCGAAAGTGACGTAGAAGCTGCTGATACCTGTAGTAATCAAGAAATTCGATAGAACGTTCTCTTGATCGAACTTTATGGAAAAAGTTAGAAGAAGGTGGAGAATGTGGTGGACTACCAGCTTATAGCATATTCAAAGATGTGCCTAGGATCAACTGCGTACGCAAAAAAAATATTATGCTTGTCAATGTAAATAGCGCATTTGAACTGATAATTGATGAAGGTATGATTGAGTAAATCAAAATATGTACTGAAATGGAGAAGCGCAAAGTTTTAGAAAAAAATTGTGTATTTACAAAGTTACAATTACGAGCTTTTATTGCGATTTTGTATGCCGGAAGGGTGTATGAAGCAAAGAACTTGAATACTTCATATTTATGATGTAGTAAATGGGGCCTAGCTTCTCATCAGAAATAATGTCCAGAAATAGGTTCAGGGAAATTCTTCGATTCATACGCTTCGACAAAAAGCATGATCGAAGTCAAAGGTTGAAAACGGATAAATTTGTGCTGATTTCTGTAATATGGGACAGATTTATCCAAAATAATCAGGCTTGTTATAAGCTTGCCGCGAATATTACAATCGAAGAAAAATGGTTCCCAACCAAAGCTAGATTCCGATTTAAACAGCACATGCCGAATAAACCTGATAAATTCGGCATAAATTTTTGGTTGGCATCGGAAGTTAGAAGCAAATATCTTATAAATGGCTTCCCATATTTGGGGAAAGACGAAATACGACCATCAAATATACCTTTGAGCGAATTCGTCGTGCTCAAGCTTGCTGAACCATATTTAGGCCGTGGAAGAAACATTAATACTAACAACTTTTTCACAAGCATTACTCTTGAAAAAAAGTTAGTTGCAAAAAAGCAATTCTTGTGGAAACTATACGTGCAAACAGAAGAGAATTGCCAAAAATTTCAAAGACTAAGAACGATAATATGATCCGATTTTACATAAAACTTTAAAAATCAGGTGAGTTCGTTCTCACAGTTTGCAAATCCAAGCCAAACAAAAAGGTATTATTGCTCAGTTCTAAACATAAAAATGTCAAAATAGAAGGTAATGCTAAAAGTGGGCGAAACGTTAAATTTCATTTTAATTACCCGTCAAAAGCACGGATTTCTGTAAAAATAGGTATACAGTAGATACCCGTAAATCTAGTGTTAAAATTACATTTTATCTAATGCAAGGTGAGGATTTTGTTAGTTTTGCATTAATTAGAAGATTTATATATTGTCAGTGCCTTATACGAACGTTTCAAGAAATGACCACTAGTCCTACACCAACTACAACCGTTCAGCAAGGGTCTACTGTATATATACATATATATATATATATATATATATAACAGGTGGGCTAAAAAGTTCGTAGGCTTGCATAGAAAAAAATTTTTTTTTGATAGAATTTGATTTTATTATTCAATATAGTTCCCTTCGAGGGCGATACAACGATTATAGCGGTCATACAATTTTTCGATACCATTTCTATAATACGATTTGTCTTTAGCCTCAAAATAGGCTTCAGTTTCGGCGATTACCTCTTCATCGGATCAAAATTTCCGTCCAGCGAGCATCCTCTTGAGGTCTGAGAACAGAAAAAAGTCGCTGGGGGCCAGATCTGAAGAGTACGGTGGATGCGGAAGCAATTCGAAGCCCAATTCTTGCAATTTCGCCATCGATTTCATTGATGTGACACGGTGCATTGTCTTGATGAAACAGCACTTTCTTCTTCTTCAAATGAGGCCGCTTTTTCGCGATTTCGTCTTTTAAACGCTCCAATAACGCTACGTAATAGTCGCTGTTTATGGTTTTTCCCTTTTTAAGATAGTCAATGAATATTATACCATAAGTATCCCAGAATACTGATGCCAGAACCTTGCCAGCCGACTTTTGCGTCTTTCCACGCTTTTGAGTCGGTTCATCACGTGCAGTCCACTCGGCTGACTGTCGATTGCACTCCGGTGTGAAATGATGGAGCCATGTTTCATCCATCGTCACATATCGACGCAAAAATTCGGATTTATTACGATTGAACAGCTCCAAACACTCCTTAGAATCATCGATTCGTTGTTGTTTTTGGTCGATTGTGAGCTCGCGGCACCCACTTTGAACAGAGCTTTCGCATATCCAAATATTCATGCACGATATGACCAACACGTTCCTTTGATATCTTTAGGGTCTCAGCTATCTCGATCAACTTCACTTTACGGTTATCAAAAATTATTTTGTGGACTTTTTTGATGTTTTCGTCGGTAACAGCCTCTTTGGGGCGTCCACTGCGTGCATCGTCCTCGGTGCTCATTTCACCTCGTTTAAATTTAGCAAACCACTTCTCTACGGTTGATTTTCCTGGTGCAGAGTCCGAATAATGTTTATTAAGCCAAGCCTTGGTTTCAACAGTATTTTTTTTCGCCATAAAAGCAATCCTTTATTAACACACGAAATTCCTTTTTATCCATTTTCTCAAGGTAACAAAAGTTCTTTCACTAAAAATGCTATAACTCAGATACTAATAGTGCAACAGCTGTCAAATTTATACACGCGTCTTTTGAAGGTTAGGGCTAACTAAAAATCATATGGATTAGATACTAGTAGCGCCATCTATGTGTCAGCCTACGAACTTTTCAGCCTACCTGTTATATATACATATATATATATATATATATATATATATATATATATATATATATATATATATATATATATTAATGATAATGAATAACTAACAATGCATTATTTAATTTTACCTTCTCAGTCTAACAGTAAATGACTCACCCTGTTTTTAATATTTTCCGCTTCACTGGCACACCTCTATATGCATATATTCCATTTTAATTTTCATAAATAAAAAATAATATTTAGTTACGTGATTTTCACCTGTATGATACAAACTACTTCAAAGCAAAACAACTCAAAGTACGAAACGTTTCCTCTTGAGTAACTCCCGCACAGATCATTACAAGAAATAAATGTAACAATTTAAAGATTTCCAAGTTGTACATTTCACTTGTAACGTTTCAGAGAAACCTTAATATATTGTACTAGTCCTGTACACGAGCATACAAACTATCCGGAATTTAGTTTACAGATGGAATTTTCAACGTGGCATGAAACTATTGTAAATTTAATTCGAGCTAGTTTGTCACAATAATTTACAATCCTAGTTGTGTGTAACGTGGAAACAGACAAATAGGTGACGAGTAAGACAGATGATATGTGTCACTTTTAGTCGAGAACGGAGCTGAGTAAAAATATATATACACATGTTTTATGTGTATAAGGTGTGATCAAAAATATTTATGACACACAAGAAGCAAACTCCTGTACAATTTAATCCTTGACACTGTTTTTTTTTTACAAAATTCTACAATGATTTAATAAATTAATATTAAAGAATAATTTTTAATTAATATGGTGCGTTTATGTCCTGATTTTAATTAACCTTAATTTTTATTACTTTTTAAGCACAATTTAACTGAAATGATTTTATTTCCAGAAAGCGAACATTCTGGATTTTAATCACTATAAGAATTTAATTTCATATGTATATTGTATTTATTATATTATATTTATATTATTTTATATTGGATTTAATATCAATACAGAGAATGATAGAATCAACATTTATTAGATGTAAAAATTAATTCTGTGCCTTTAAAGTGAATCAGTAATAATTCTATTTTAAATTGTAATACTTTCTAGTCGTTTGAGGATTTTGAACTGCCGACCTTCACATTTAAAATCTCTATATATATATTAGATAAGCAAATGGAATAATTTTACAAAACAGTAGTGAATACGATGGCGACTGAAAAACAGCATATCAGGTATTGCACATTTTTCGCATTCAAATTGAAAAAATTCCACTGAATCCATTATTCAGTTAGGTGTTATCACGCAAGTTATGTCATTTAACCATATAGCAAAGTCATTTAATTAAGCCTTATCTCAGAATAAATACATATGTAGTATTAAATATACAATATCTAGACGATAAGAGTATTTTGTAAACAAAATCATAAATTTAATTATTGTAAACAAGATCATCAATTAAAACTTAATAATTAAGACATATATTTTGTAAGATGAAAAATACTGTAACTTTCTAATAATGTAAATAAATTACAATCATTTCCTGTTCAGATGATAAGAATTATTATAAATACTGTAATATAAAAATAATAAAGCAGTCAGTAACTGATCATAAAACTAAGCAGTTCGGCTCGAGTCCTCTCGAGCGGTTTGTAGTTTTTTAAAAACCCACAAGTCGCTATAAAAAGCAAAATTCACATAAAGCATGCCAAAAAATTCTAAAAGTGAACGATATCCGAAAGGGTATTGAGACTTCATCGACTCAAAACCGACATTTTTTTTTTGACAAACGGTTCGTCAGAGTCCAGACAGATGGAACAAAGTTAAACAAAATAACGTGGGATATTCTTAACACATTCGCAACGGAAAACGAGAATTCCAGTTTTTAAAAAATTAGCGTTGTCGACGGGAAACTAGAATTCTCGTTTTGCGATAAGAGTGCGCTTTGCTATTAAATTTTAGATAACAGGGCTATATGTGACAGTGGTACATTATTACATTTGTTAGTGAGTATATTTACATTATATATGGGTGTTTTTTTGGATAATCCGTTACATCGCAGTGGTTAGTTTTTAACACTAGATTTACAGATATCGACTGTATACCTGTTTTTACTGAAACCAGTATTTTTGACGGGTAAATTAAAATGCAAGTTTTTGTAAATCTTTTTATCTTAAATCAATAGAATTTTATTAACAGTTTTAATCAGTACATTTGTTACATATAAACTCCATTCTGAATATACATTTTCCGCATTCATATTTGTTACACTCAATACAAATATTATTAGACCTATTTTTCTTACATAATCCGATTTGACAAGACTTTCGTACATTAAGATTTTGTATAACTGGCAATGAATTGGAACTTGTATTTTGTTTGTCGCGAAGATCACTGCCTAGTTCGTTAGCCAATTGAAACATAAAATTCTTTCTAGATATGTCTACACCAGTGGTATTTTTATACAATATTATGGAATTGATGGCTGCCAAATCTAAAATGATATAAAACACTTGAAGGGACCATCTACGGAACCTTGCTTTCACGCTATATTTTCTAGTCATTTGGTCTACAATATCTACCCCAAACTTGGTTTTGTTGTAAAATATGAATCTTTCTCGGACACGTTTGGTATTACCTTCTATTTCGACATTTTCATGTTTAGAACTGAGCAATAGTTACTTTTTGTTTGGCTTGGATTTGTAAACTGTGAGAACGTAATCATCTGATTTATAAAGTTTTGTGGAAAATCGGATCATATTATCCTTCTTAGCCTTTGCAATTTTTGGCAATTCTCTTCTGTTTGCACGTATAGTCCCCAGAAGAGTTGTTTCTTTTGGAAGCAACTTTTTTTCAAGGGAAATACTTGTGAAAAAAATGTCAGTATTAATGTTTTTCCCACGGCCAAAATATGTTCAGCAAGCTTAAGCATGACGAATTCGTTGAAAGGTATATTTGATGGTCGTATTTCATGTTTCTCTAAATATGGGAAACCATTTATAAGATATTTGCTTGTAACGTTCGATGCCAACAAAAACTAATGCCGAATTTATCGGGCTTATTTGGCATGTAATGTGTAAATCATCATCCAGCTTCAGTTGTGAACAATTGTTCATCAATTGTAATGTTCATGGCAGACTTATAACAAGACTGACTATTTTGGATAAATATGTCCCAAATTACAGAAATTAACGTTAGTTCGGTAACACTTGCATCAGAATTCGATCCAGATAGGTGTCTATTTATACTGGTTAGTTTTTTTTATCAATTCAATATATTTTCGAGACTTGTCCATAATACCAAGCCTAAAAAAAATATTTCTTTATGGATAAATTTTCAAACTGGCTCGCAAAATTCAAATCTTTGTTTAGTAAATAAACTCGACTTCCTTTTCTGCAAAATTCACTTTTGAAATAATCAATCGCTTTGCTCTAATTGTACTATAAATAACATATTCAACCTCACTAAATTTACACATATCACATTGTTTCTCTGCAAACTGCATAGTTGAAATGATCATTCGTGATATGATAAAGTTTGCTCTCTTTGTAAACATATAGTTCAAAGCTGTTCGTATACGTACTCGCTGCTAAACAGCCGTTATTTATTTTGTTTTTCTTTATCCATTCTCATTTTTATTTTTGTTATTCCTCAACAATTGAAACAATTGATTGTAAATGAAGTAACCCGTCAATTTGACGGATTTACGTAAAAATAGGTAAACAACATATAGAAATAAGAAAATATAGGTCTTTCGGATAAAATGAGTGGAGATACTTATTCACTACATTATATCATTAAAAACCAATATATAATAACTAGAAAATAATATTTATATGTTCGGAATTTTTAAGCATGAAATCAAAAACCCGTCAAATTGACGGGTTCCGTAAATCTAGTGTTAAGCTTAATTTGTGTTTTATTTCTTACCATAATGAATAAATTTGATGGAATTGAAAACGAATTTTATGATGAATTATCAGACTTACCAAGTGATTGTGAAAGCATAGAAGACGAATGTGAAGAAAGTGATGATTTAGATAGTGATATTCTTCCAATGAAAAAAAGGTGCCCAAATATTTTATCTGAAACAGACAGTGACAGTAATCTGAATCAGAAGAGGATGAAAGTACTGACAGTGTATCAGAGATTAATATTAGTCCGGTGTGGAATGATATTGATACATCACTACGGTTAGAATTATTTGAAGAAATTCCGAGTATAGCATTAATTCAAGAAATTTTCTGAAAATATGTTCGATGCAGCTGAGCTATTTTTTAAAGATGGCTTCTTCTCGTGTCATGAAATAAGAAGATATCATAATCAACAAGAAAATAAGTATAAAGTTTTCAAAAATGCATTAAAGTGGACCGATGTTACCATAATAGAAATGAAGCGGTTTCTTGGACTTATAATTATAATGGGACAAGTAAAAAGAGGAAAATTCAAGACTTCAAAAGATCAAAAGATCACTTGACAGAAACACCAATATTTACAAAAATTTTGACTCGCACAAGATTTCAACACGTTTGGACGTTCTTGTACTTTAATGATAACACATAACAGATGATTCTAACAGATTAATAAAAATTCAAATTTGGACCACTTTATTCCGAAATTTCAAGAACTTAATATGCCAGAACGTGAGATTTGTTTAGATGACAGTATGATTCCTTGGAGAGGAAGACTAGCATTTAGAACGTATAAAACATCTAAGATTATAAAATATGGGTTCCTGGTACGGGCTATATGCGAAAGTAAGTCTAGGTATGTAAAAAAAAACCTACAACAATATGTAGAGTATGTAAGATATATGATGTAAGGAACGAAACACGATATATATGAGCCGTTGTTTTTGAAAGTGGTATAAGTTCATTTATTCATACATTGAAATATTTAAGGGTTTTCGTTTGAATCGACTTAAAAATATTGACAAATGCTAATCAATTCGGGTAATGTTTTTAGAACAACAAATTTGTTAAATTTTATTATGCGTTAATAATTAATAAAAATGTTAAAGAAAATAAACGACTTTTTAGTAACAAACGGACTTATACCACTTGCAATAATAACAAACTATGAAAAATATAAATAATAGCAATTTTAAATTTATATTTTAATTGAAGTTGGCTTTTCTGAAATGTATTTTTTAATGTAAAAAATAATAATTAAAATGAAGACATGTAAGTAAACGAATAATCGAGTTTATTAAGAAATAATTTCAGTTATATTATAATGAATTTATAAATAAACAAGTATGAAAAGTAAATTACTTCGTTAAGATAACTAATAATAACAAACTTATTCATATTTCAATCTTATTTCTCCTTTACACTTAGCATAGTGAAGTATTTATGGTGAATAGGAGGTATGTAAGGCAGTAAACTCATCATATCTCTATATTTCTCTCTTGTTATAGGTCTTGAAGTTGTGTACAGTGGTAACATAGTAATTTTGCTAAAATTTTTAGGCCTTCCTCGTTTTCCAAATAAATCAAGAACTTTAAATTGCGCATTTTGTTCCGTAGAGATTTTGTAGAAAATATTGTGCGGTTCATCCCGTTTAAACCTCATCGAGCATATCTTCATCCAATGTACAATTTCTCCGTCCGCATTTTTTTACTGTTTGGTATTGCCTCTTCTAGCGATTTGGTGGAGTCAAAATCTTCTCGCTTTAGTTCATATAAAAGAAGGTATTTTTTTCCGGAAATTCTTTATAACATTATAACAGTCTTGAGAAGTATATAAATGGTCCTTATTCCTTACTGCTGTTTCCATAACTCTAAAATCTCTGTCGTTTGGAAGAAATGAGTAATCCGACAACAGAAATTTATGGTCAATAACGTTTATGTTATTGTCAACCGATTGAACAATTCTTAGTCACATGAATACAAGCTTTTACACTTGTCAGAACTCATTACAATAAGTTATGAAATATGATTTACCTAAAACTAATTGATTCTCTGCGTTGATAACCATGATATCAAATAATACTCACGCTGGAATCCATTCGTTTAAGAAACACAAACAAATCACTTGTAGCTTGCGAAAGACTAAACGAAATGAGTAACATGACCTCTCATCACTTTATCTGAACAACAACACCGTTATTTTTTTTATGACGTTGTTTTTTTAAATCATTAGCTATTATACGCTGTAAGACCTTTAAGGGCAGTGCATACTGAAGTATTAATAATTAATACGATTAGAAAGTTTTTTCAATTATCATTATTACGAATGGATTTATTCCACTATCAACAAAAACTCCTGCGATAACGATTTACATTTCAACCACTTTCGATAAATTTATGAGGATATCGTACACCACTGACTGTGTGATTATAAATATAAAAAGAGGATATCTATATCTGACTAAAACTACCATTAACACATTTTTTCCAAAAATGAACTTATACCACATTCAAAAAAACAGCTCATATACAAATTCTGTGAAGTACCGTTAGACAAAGGAAGCTGTTTCACCAATTAATGTACTAAAAACAATACTAATACTACTTATGTACAACTCTTGAAAATTTCAATAAAATATATTAATTACAAAAATACTCATCGCAGTTTTGATGCACATATATTGAAATATTTTTATATCATTAAAATACCCCATTTTATATGAAAGTTTTAGCAAAAATTGCCTGATGCGATGAAGTATTAAAATTGAAATGTATTCCATTTTTCTAGATAATTCATTCTCTTGAAAAAAAGGATCGAATCAATTTTTACATTTGCCTTTCACCGACAGACTCATCAATTTCACCACTTGGAATCTTATTTAAGAAATAAAAAAATCCGAAACCAAACAAGTGATTCAAAGATTAAGAAAATTAAAAATAATCAATAAGTTTCTAGTGACCTGTTTTGACCAGGAAAATATTTTTATGGTTTATGGAATGAAAAGAAATAAATTGTGATAGAGTTTTTTTAACAGTTTGTTTTCTCCTGGTCAGATAGTCTTCATATAGTAACAAATATAAACATAAATATATTTAATTGAAAATTATTAACGAAACGAATTTGTTATTAATTATTATTATTTTTTTTTCAGATACCAACATAACAAATTTTACAAAAGGCAACAAAATTCATAGAGGTAAGTGACTTAAAATATAAATATCTCTTTCACAATTTCAGGAGTATCAATATTTCTAAATCACCTACATAAAAATGCGATTAAAAAGATTTTATTATATTCCAGATTTTAATATTATTAACACGTTGACTGTCCATCCAATTTTGCAAGTGTTCACCAAGACGCCAACCTAATTTTATTTCTAATTTGTGTTCTTTTTATCATAAAACTATTAGGTTGTAACATATTAAGTTGCTAAAATTCAGTCAGTCAGAGGTCGACCACGATTGAGAAAGGTTCTGTGCAATATTTTACAAGTTCAGCTATTTGGAATTGACTAATATTACTGTATTTTTCAAATGTTTTTAAATATGGAGTTATTGTTTTTATTTTTATTTTTTTTATACCCTTTAACAGGATGATGTCCACAAAAGATTTGCGTCTACTTTTTTATATGAGTTCAAGTTGGGACACAATGCAGCGGTAGAAATATTAATGGAGCTTTTGAAGAAGGGTCAGCTAGCCAGAGAACAATTCAATTATGATTCAAAAAATTACGTTTCGGTAATATGAATCTCGACAATGAGCCTTGTGGAAGGCCCAGAACCATTGCGAATGAAGAACATTTGAGAGCTGTGATGGAAGGTAATCCACATACGTCAGTTCAAGCTCTCGTATGTGATTTAAGTGTTAGTGTTATGACTGTTTCTCGTCACCTCGTTGCAATAGAAAGGTGAAAAAGCTGAATAAGTGGGTGCCGCAAGAATTGACAGATGGTCAGATACTGAGACGGTCAGAGGTGTGTTCTTCATTGATGCTTTTTAAATCGAATCATTACTTATGATGAAAAGTGGATTCTGTATGATAGTAGAAAAAGATCTGGATAACGGTTAAATGCAAATGGAGCTCCAGGACACGCACCTAAGCCGTCATTACACCAAAAAAAGTTATGGTTACTGCGTGGAGGACAACGAAAGGAATAATAAATTATTCTTTTTTAAAACCAGGCGAAGCAATTACGGCTGATTTATATTGTCACGAGATCGACTATATGAATGAAAAATTAAAAACAAAACAGCCAATGATAATCAATAGATATGGGCCAATACTATTGCAAGACAATGCTCGACCACACACATCTCGAATCGCAACTTTCTAATTAAATTCATTAAATTATGAAATTTTACCGCATCCTTCTTATTTGCCAGATCTTTTCACCGACAGACTATCATCTTTTTCGCCACTAGAAATATTATTTAAAAAATAAAAAATTCGTAAACCAAACAGAAGTCGTTCAAGGATTCGAAGACTTTATAAGCTCTAAAAATATCAATTTTTATGGAAATGGGTTAAACAATCTTATTTCTCGTTGGAAAAAGACCATTGAAGCTGATGGAGTTTATTTTGATTAAATATGTTTTTTTTCTGTTAAAAATATTGCGTTTTAGTTCTCACCTACAAATTCCGCAATTTGATATGTTACAACCTAATATATAATTTTTAATGGTAATTGAATAATTCAATTAAATAAATTTATTTTTTATTATTTAGATATTTATTGTATTATGATAATATCAAAAACTGTTTGCAACAAACGTATTTAATCACATAGGCAATTAACTCGACTGAAATTTAAATCGTCAAACTCAGTTACTTTACATCATTCACATTTTATTCGTAGCTAGTTAATTGTGATTAAATAATGTCACCCAATTCTCTTCAGTAAGACTGTCGGTCATTTTTTTGATTTGATTTTTAGTATTAGTACTATTGTGACCAAAAATTTTAATATTAAGATGTTGCATAGAAAGCCACTGTTCTTTTGTTTGTTTTCTTTTTTGATAATTTATTTTAATAACAAAAAGTGTGAATACATTAACAAAAGTATTTTCTCTCGGAAGCTATAACTTTTTCCAGTTTTTCTGGCAGAAGTTGAATTCCGCAACGGAATAATGGTCTGTATTTGAAGCCAATCCATCCAGTAACCTAATTTTCGTCTTCTCGGTAGTTATGGAAATGTGTAACTTCCAAAGTGTGTTGCATTGATCGACACAGAATGTAATCGCCTGGAGCCAGGTGCAAAGAATAAGCTAAGTGCCAGAGAACCTCGCTTTTGAGCTTCGTCAGTGTTGTTTCATGGCCATAGCAAAATGGGGTCGAGCGTTGTTCTGAAGAACTGAATCACTTTTCGGTGAGTTGATGCAATTGATGGTCATTTTTGCATCAAATTATCATTGAAACGTTCCAATTGTTTTCGATAATATTCTGCGGTGATTGTTTCCTTCGGTTTCAACAGCTCATAATACACTTCATCTTGCATATCCCATTAAATAGAGAACATTTCTTTATTACCGTGTCATTTTTTTGATTTTATTTTTAGTATTAGTGCTATTTTGACCCAAGATTTTAATATTATGAGCTTGCATAGAAAGTCACTGTTTTTTTGTGTGTTTATATACGCGACATATATCATTTTGGAGCAATGACTTGAAGGATGAAAATACGTGGCTATCATATTTGATAGCCATAGTCACCAAAAAACATCACTGGAGTTAGTTTGTTATTGGGGATTTCGGGCGCATCGACAACGGAGGTCATTAGCGGCCGAACACAAATTATAAATTAAAAACACACCACGTTTGCGCACTTGCATTCGAATCACCCTTTAATTCGAAACACTACTGAATGTGTGCCAAACCCTTAAGAATATTTCATTGAAACAATATTTCTCTAAATGGAAGATAAAGATAAAACGAAACACATGTGAATGAACTGGAATGTAAAAATACCTAATCTTGATTGGACAATACGTATAAATATAATAAGAAGAGAAGAACTCTTGAGGACAGTAAGACATTTAAAATACTGTGATCTGATATTAGGATTCACAGGTTTTTTCATGAATATCACGTTAAAATAAACCCGAGGGCTTCACATGTATGACGACATAATATATTAAAATATATCAAGATTGGAAAAACACTAAATTATACTAAAAAGTCCAGTTTCCTTTACGAAAGTCAAAATGCGATCTGCGGCGTCGTTGTCGTCCCCTAAAATTATGTATATGTCCCCCGACAGACCAAGACGATTCCTAATACTCGCGTAACGATCGCATCGTGTTAAAAGGTGTGACGCCGTCAGAGCAGTGCCACACGTGTCACACATCGGCTGGCCTTAATTTTTCAAGAGAGAAGAGTGAGTCAGTATGGTGTGCCCTATGCGAAGCCTCGTGAGACGACTTGTTCTCGTCAGTTCGGTCGGACGGACGTCTTCCAGACAAGTACCGAGTACTTGAGGCTTCGTAACTTGCTAGCGGTTACCACCACCCAGTCCCTTTGCCAAGCGTCGACGACATTATGCTTGAAATGCTGTTTCAAGTCGTTGACTTGAACAGCCGGAACGTCCACGAGGGCAAGATTGGACGCGTGACGGGCCGCTGCATCAGCTCTCTCGTTGCCTACCACGAAGGCGTCGCCGGCCACCCAGCAAAAGACGATAGATTTACCGCACGAGATGATACCAGTCAAGCACTTGCGTATCTCTTGAACTAGATCATCCATCGGATACATTCTGCGGATGGCAGAAAGTGCAGATTGTGAGTCAGAACAGATGAGGTACCTCGAGTGAACAAAAGAAGCAACGAAAAGCAGAGCTCGAGAAGTGGCGTAGAGCTCAGCTGTAAAGACGCTCGGTATTGGTGACAACCTCCACTCGTGTATCTCATTCTCACATACAAACGCACATCCGACTGCGTCCGCAGATCGGGACCCGTCAGTGAAGATGTGCTTGTATCCGGGATACATAGAGTATAATTTAAAGAAGCGTTGCTGGTACACCCCTGGACAGGTGTCTGACTTGTGAGCAAGTGTCAGATCGTCACGGTAATTGGTCTGAGGAACTAGCCAAGGAGATGGTAACAGAGAATGTTTAAAATTTGAAACTGTCGGGATAACAAGTCTCAATTCGAAAAAGGTATCTTTTGATAACATCACTGGATATCAGAAATAATAGCCATAGCAATGAATGTATTAAAGAAATTTTTTTAATTTTTTTTCTTTCTATGAATTCTATTCTTTTTTATCAGACTATTCAAATGACCCACGTATATATATATATATATATATATATATATATGTGTGTGTGTGTGTGTGTGTGTATATGTGTGTATTCATGTCCATAAAATACACATATTTTACAAAAAGAATACAGCAGTGTTTATGGGTTCACAATGTATAAATATAAACACAATTTACAATTTAATTTAGAAAATCCTTACTTACTAAACGACCCTTGCATTAGTACTAAACAGTAATCTCAATGATTTGTATTATTGAAATAGAAACACGAACACCATTGATAGGTAGATAGATGTTTCACTAACATTAAATATTTTAAGCTTAAAAGATGGCCACACTTACTTTGTTAGACTTGTGATACTTCCACTTAGTTCTTTGTGTATGATAGAGTTTATAAGTTAAGTATCTTTTTGAACAGACATCATCTAGTTTATATAAACTTGGATTATTTAATAAACTTCATATGCGCCACCTCAGTATCGTGGTTTTGTTTCATTTAGAAAAAGTTTCAGAACTTATGCATTAACCCTTATATATATATATATATATATATGTAATGTGTATGTGTGCATTTATCTAGAAGGTTTCACGGAAAGACATAACCTCAGTTTATGGTCACGTCCTGTACGAACGTTAAGTACACTCATAATATTCTCTCAGAATAATCTTAGTGCACAAATTACAACGTCGTAAATAAAAAAATATTATTCGGTACGTTAGACGTTCGTTTAAGCACGCGACTCTCCCATCTTAATAACAATAAGAAGAGGAAGACGGAATACGTCGAAGAACGACGAGCGCGACACGAGAAAGATGAAGAAAAGCGAACGCAGAGAACGAGAATGTATGGAATGCGAATGGAGGAAGTCGTCGTGTATGAAAAATATATAATACTGTGTACTTAGACGCATGTGGCACAAAAAAAATAACTGTCGTGTTTGCATTCCACGACGCCGTGTCGTCGCGACGGCCGCTCTGTTTTATAATTAAGTCGCGCTCCTTTTATTATTTGAACGACGTCCGACCCGAACGTGTTTATTTTACAGCAGAATTAAATGCACGGCCGTGATTCGTATTTCGACAGCTTCTTTTTTTATGTTATGATGATTACTGTTGGGGTACACTTGAGTGGTTCCCCTGGTCGTTAGGGATAGATGAGATGTGTTTTAATCAAGGTCTTACCATAATCACGTTTATCATTATGAAGTTTTCTGATGAAAATACATACATACATACATACATATATATATATATATATATATATATATATATATATATATATATATATATATATGTATATATATAAAGTTGGTGCAAAAATAATTGCGGTTTTTATTATTTTAAGTTTGGCGACGATTTTTCTAGTCACAGTTATCCTTTGTTATAGTCATGTGATACATCATTGTAATGTAAATCAATAATAAGGAATACTTTTAAAACTTCAGAAAAAATTGGTAGGTAGTGTCGGAGTCACTGCCACTGAATTTTTTGGCGGAAAACGTCTTACCTAAGCGGTGTTGTCGGGGCGTGGTGTTTGTAGGGTTGGCGAGAAAAAAATGAGCACAACAAACTTGCGTGCCTTTTTATTTAGTTCACCCAATGCTGACTAGTTTGTAAAATTTTGTTAAGGACAGGATAATGGTACGAGTAGTACAATATGTAAGACTTACATGTTACACTTATATCTCTAGAGAACATTAAGTTTATAGTGGTATTCTTTAAAGCTGTGAAGTGAGTTGGATCCGTGGCCAAGACCTATCTAAACTTGTCGTTCAGAAACTGTATCAGACGATCGTTCGGGGCATCAATGTCAAAGTCCTCGGTGAGCTGATGTGGTATGTTGGGATCTCAGGGCCAGTCACTAACTATTGTTCTGACATGCTCTGTGTAGCAAAGCATTAGTTGAAAAAGAAACATCTCGATATAGTTGAGTGGCAAGTGTATTGGTCCAGCGGATACGCGAAACCGTTAATTTTACTCAACGTTCGCACTTTTCTTTGGTTTACTAATATAAAGCAGTTTGAGAACAACATGAAATATTGAGCGTCCTCATCTGTAAACTCCTGTTGTAATAAATTCAACAAAGCTGCATTTAGACGTTTTAAATTATTTCGCAACCGTATACGGTCATAAACTCCACAAAAATATCCCAACTTGTTGCCATAAAATGTCTTTTCAAAGTGCTCCATCGCCAGACGCCAATGGGTTTCAAACGCTAAATATCTATTCTCAAAGGTTACATCTGCTTCTGTCACATTCTATCGGTTCAATCTCACTGTCGACATCTATTCCCTGTGAACTTGCATCAGGCGTTGCATCTTTCGCGTGACTGTTGTTCTCTTCAACTTGTCTAGTGTGCTTTATACTCCTTATGCTGCTGTCATAGGAACCTTTTTGGATTCCTCATTTAGTCTTCTTTCACTTTGTAATCGCTTACGATACTTATTTACCATCTTGTTTTGAAGATATTATGACATTTTTGAAATTTTAGAGACAATTAGTCCAGTTTCAACAATTTATCAGTATATATCTTTTTAATTGCTTTCACTATTGTCATTGTTGGTATTTTATTTTATAGCATTTGTCTAGCTCTGTTAAACGATACCACACACAACACCCTACGCGCACGCACTCTTCAGCTACATTAATTTTTCCGCACGGCGAACCGATAATATTTCACTACAATTTGGCGACAATATTGTGACAGCCTGTGACGTCATGCGCTTAAGGTTAACATTGCATGACATTCTTCTATCTTTGCTCTATTAAACCATGTATAGCTTATTTGGATATGCGTTATAGTTTTAAAGTTATTAAGATTTGTTTAATATACACAAAATCGTAGCATCGACTTTCGCATAGTCTCCGTCCATATTATGTTAAATCCGCGGTGTAAGACGTTTTCCTTCAAACGACTTCATCCTTTTTATAGTCCCCAAAATTATTATTTTAAATAAATTATTTTCTGATATCATTCAAATAATTATACTAATAAACCTAATTATTACACGAAACTGATGATGATGGATTTGTGGTAATTAATTATTACAGTGGAACCCGGTTATTATAATCACGGATAATGCAATCAATTAGCTATTGTTATCATATTCAGTCGGTGCCAAAACGCACTATGTAAAATTAGTTTATCATAATCCTCCAATTATAATCAAACTTTGGCTGTCATCAATTCTGATAATTACATTTGGGGACAAACGAAAAGAATTGTTAGAAAATTCGTACTAAATGGGACACTTCCTTTGAAATTTACTTTCAACAGAAGCATACTTTTTATCTTTTACATAAGTGTATAAAAAAAATTCACAGACAACACATAAATCAATCTTTTCCTGAAGTCTACCCTTTATCTTTTCAAAACATATTATTGCAGTGAGTGGGGATAAATATTTCCATTATTATGTATCTTGTTGCGATTTTTCTAGTTTAATTTTGTGATCTGTTGAGTTAAAAAGACTGTATAAAGTGCTTCATAAAAAAAACGTTTTGGATCATGGCAGAAGTGAAGCAAGAGCATAGATTGGTTAGTTGGTTAGTTATTGGGGTTTTATGACGTATCGATAACTGAAGTAATTGCGCCCCAACACAAATTATAATTAAAATATACGCCCCGTTTGTGCACTTGTGTTCGAATCATCCCTTAATTCTAAACGCTAATGTTTGAGTACCAAACACTTAAGAATATTACATTAAAACAATATTTCTCAAAATGAGAGATAAAAACACATATGAAGGAACTGGACTGTAAAAATACCTAATCTTGATTAGACAATACGTACAAATATAATAAGGAAGAGTGAACTTTTGAGGACAGTAAAACATTTAAAATACTGTGATCTGATATTAGGATTCACAGGGTTTTTCGTGAAGATCACGTTAAAATAAACCTGAAGACTTCACATGTATGACGACACGACATGTTAAAATATATCAAGATTGGAAAAACACTTAATCATGCTAAAAAGTCCAGTCTCCTTTGTGAAAGTCGAAATGAGAGTTGCGGCATCATTGTTGTTTCCTAGAATTATGAAGATGTCCTCTAACAAACCCAGACGATTTCTAATCCTCGCATAACGATTTCGTTGTGTTGAAAGGTACGAACCATCATAGCAATGCCGCACGTGTCACATATCGGTTGGCCTGCCTTTTTCAGCTATAGATAATAGTGAGTAGAGGACCGTTATTGAAGCGGACACACGTGAAACAACTCAAGAGGTGGCAGAAGAACTCAATGTGGATCATTGAACAGTTGTTCGAAATTTGAGCCTAATTGGAAAAAAAAAAGCTGGATAAATGGGGGCCGTTTGAACTAAACGAAAATCGAGCAATTCGGCGATAAAAAGTCTGCCATGCGCTTCTTTTGAGCAACGAAAATGATACCTTTCTTGATTGTATTGTAACATGTGATGAAAAGTGGATTCTCTGCAACAATCATAAACGTTGTTCACAGTGGTTAGACTGAGGAATTTTTTTCTACAGGAAGAGTATATTCGACATTAAACAAAAAAAATGCCATCTTTTCATGACGAGCATACTCGACATAAACGCTTAAGGGGTTGAAGCGTTTCTATTCACGGTATCAGAGTCTAATATTCATTTTAAAATAAAATACACTTATTATTAAATTAATAAGTGTGTGCAGTTTGATTTTAGAGAAAGTCTACATGAATTAGTTGCATCAACTCATTTACAACAATGAAGATATAATTAGAATTTTTAATGCTACAAGTAAAAGACTAAGAAAACTGTTGAAATCATTCAAATCTCATAAAGCCTATTCAGAGTAATCCGAACGTTTCAAACGAACAATAGTGTGGGATCAACGTTTCATACAAAGAATTTCATCTCGTCGTAAAGATTTCCTCAAAGGAAAAACGCAACAGCGACCGAAGCGATATCAGATTTTTATACGACCGATTTGACGAGATTTAATTTCCTATAAATACATAAAACTCGTCGAACAAAACAGGTCGCAATAAAACGATGAAAGAGCTCCAATAAAATGGTTGTCGTCCATACGACACCGACACGGTATCCAATAAAACCGCCGTCGTGTCGAACGTAAATTTTGAACTGTACAATGTATCTTTATTTTATTAGATGACATTTTGTTAAATGGCTTTTACTTCGATGCCCGCCTGCTCGCCAGCTCG
Organism: Acanthacorydalis orientalis; assembly: GCA_034766995.1. Classification (NCBI taxonomy): domain Eukaryota; kingdom Metazoa; phylum Arthropoda; class Insecta; order Megaloptera; family Corydalidae; genus Acanthacorydalis; species Acanthacorydalis orientalis. The sequence goes on along the minus strand of CM068319.1, from coordinate 2,761,596 downwards.
CGTGTACACAATACGTCGTACGTGTATCGCGTGTTCGATACTAGATAGCTAGATGCACGATAAATAATCCGGAAACGCGATACATAAATCTCGATTTTTTCCCAAGAGGAAAAACGAGGAGGTATTGAAGAGTTTATTACAATGCCATCGTACGTATTGGTATTAATATCATTCTTGTAGAAATACCAGATAACAGAACACCGAACTGAGTTTTTCATATTTTTTTCATTTTTCATTAGTTACTGGAATATCTACTTAGAAATATCCTATATGAAGTTATAAATTTTTCCACTCTACTGAAAAGAGTACTCACCCAATGGTGAGTACAAACTCATATCTAAACACAGGTCACCAAACCCAGTTTAAGGGAACCTGCGACACTACAGACAAAAAAGTCACTCATAAAAAAATTATCGAATGAAAATAAGTAATTCATTTATATTCGAAAGTAACCCGTTTATATTTTATATCTATTTTTTCATTAATGAATTTATAAAAATTGAGAGAGAAATACACCAATTTTAGGTATTTTTATCAAATGTTAAAAAAAGAATTTAAATTAGAGAATTTTAAAAAAATAATATCTTTACTAGGAACTTTCCATCTTTTGGCAGGAACTTTTTTTCTTAATACCGGGTGTAATTTTTAGTGATAATGATATTTTTATTGTAAATATTAACACTAAATCTACCATGACCAGTCGACAGTTTTGTACATTTTCTTACATACAAATTTATATTACCGTCATTTAACTTCCCAACTCTTCTTATAACATATATATATGTACGTATATATATACATATATACATTTATGTGTATACATATATACATAATATATATATATATATATATATATATATATATATATATATATATATATATATATATTTATATTAAGGTGTAACATGAAATTGCGGAAATTGTAGGTGAGAATTAAAACGCAATATTTTTAGCAAAAAAAACATATTTAATCAAAATAAACTCCATCAATTTCAATGGTCTTTTCCCAACGAGAAATTAGATTTTTATCCCATTTTTATAAAAAACAACATATGTAGAGCTTATAAAGTCTTCGATTTCTTGAAAGATTTCTGTTTGTTTTGCGAATTTTTATTTCTTAAATAATATTCCAAGTGGCGAAAAAGATAATACTCTGTCGGTAAAGATCTGGCGAATAAGGACGATGCGGTAAAATTTCATAATTTAATGAATTCAATTTGGAGATTGTGATCCGAGATCTGTGTGTAGTCGAGCATTGTCTTGCAATAGTATTGGCCTATATCTATTCATCAGCATTGGCTGTTTTGTTCTTAATTTTTCATTTATATCGTCGATTTTACGACAATATGAATCAACCGTAATTGCTTCGCCTGGTTTTAAAAAAGAATAATGGATTATTACTTTATTTGTCCACCATACAGTAACCATATTTTTTTTGATGTAATGATAGCTTAGGTGAACGTCCTGGAGCTTCATTTGATTTAATCCTTATCCAGATCTTTTTCTGTTATCATACAGAATCCATTTTTCATCACAAATAATGATTCGATCTAAAAATAGAATTTTATCATTTCGAATCATCAATGAAGAAAACATCTCTGAGCGTCACAGTTTCTGACAATCTGTCAATGCGTGCGGCGCTCACTTATCTAGCTTTTCACCCTTTCCTATTGCATCGAGGTGACGAGAAACAATCATAACGCTAACACTTAAATCACATGCGGGAGCTCGAACTGTTGTATGTGGATTAGCTTCCACCATGGCTCTCAAATGTTCTTCGTTCACAATGGTTTTGGATCATCATCGA
>CM068319.1:2689789-2757289 GCA_034766995.1 Acanthacorydalis orientalis | reverse complement strand
TTTCGGTCTATGACCTTTAAATTCATATACATTTGTCGATTTGTGGTTCTGAACTGTTGAATGACTAACGTCTAACTTTTGTGCAAGCTCTCCAATTGTACGTGGTTCTGATTTAACTTACGCCTTCAGTTGGTTCGTTATGAACTGAAGAAGGACACCTGTGACCTTCTTCATCTTCAATACTCTTGTCAACAGTACATATTTTTTGGAATCACCACTGCACCGTACGTTCTTTAACAACACCCTCGCCAAAAGCATCGTTTATCTTACGAGCAGTTTCTGTTGCTTTACCGTTCGTTCTGAACCTAAAAAATGTTCATATCTTATTTTTTTCCATATTTATTGTAATAACCAAATTTGAAGCAATTTTTACCCTTTATTAAACGTTGGGATCAAAGTGATACCAACAACATTGTGTTTAGTATGTTTTATACAGGGAGTATGTAGTTTAAGGGTTAATAATGAAACCAAAATCAATGTTGTCAAAATACAGACCGAAAAATTCACTTTAACACTAGATTTACGAAACCCGTCAATTTGACGGATTTCTGATTTCATGCTTAAAAATTCCGAACATGTAAATATTATTTTTTGGTTACTACATATTGGTTTTTAATGATATAATGTAGTGAACATATATATCTCCACTCATTTTATACGAAAAAACATAATTTTCTTATTTCTATATGTTGTATACCTATTTTTACGAAAATACGTCAAATTGAATAATAAAAATAAAATGAGAATGAGTAAGGAAAAACAAAAATGAAACAAATAACGGCTGTTTACCAGCGAGTATGTAAACGAAAACTGAACAATTTGTTTACAAAAAGAGTAAACCTTATCACATCAAGAATGATTATCTCAACTGTGCAGTTTGCAGAGAAACGATGTGATATTTGGAAATCTAGTGCGGCCGAACTCGCTATTTATAATATGATTTGAGTAAAGCGAGTGATTATTTCAAAAGTGAATTTTGCAGAAAAGGAAGTGGAGTTTATTTACTAAATAAAGATTTGAATTTTTCAAAGTAGTTTGAAAATGTATCCATAAAGAAATATTTTTTTTATATTTGTTCTGCCTACTTAGCTAGGTATTATAGACAAGTCTCGAAAAGATATTGAATTGATAAAAAAAGTAACTAGTATAGATGAAGACCTATCTGGATCGGATTCTGATGCAAGTGTTACCGAACTATGCGAAAACCAGGAAGAAATTAGCAACGTGATCAACAAAACTCAAGATTCTGACGACAGTGATGATGAAAATCTTCGCAACATATGTCGCAAAAGAAAAAGGATGCGTATTACTTCAGATCCTGAGAGCGAAAGTGATATGGAAGCTGCTGATACCTGTAGTAATGTAGACAATTAGATCAAACGTTCTGTTGATGGAACTTTATGGAATACATTAGAAGAAGGTGGAGGTTATGGTCGATTACCAGTTTATAGTATGTTCAAAGATGTGCCAGGACCAACTGCGTACGCAAAAAAAAATATTATGTTTGGCAATGTAAGTAGCGCATTTGAACTGATAATTGACGAAGGTATGAATGAGTATATCAAAATAAGTACTGAAATGGAGGCGCGTAAAGTATTGGAAAAGGAGTCGATGGTTAAAAAATCACAATTACGAGCTTTTCTAGCGATTTTGTATGTCCGAGGGGGCGTATAAAGCATATAATTTAGGCCGTAGAAGAAACATTACTACTGACAACTTATTCACAAGCATTTCCCTTGCAAAAAAGTTGCTTGCCAAAAAAACAACTCTTCTGGGGACTATACGTGCAAACAGAAGAGAATTGCCAAAAATTGCAAAGAGTAAGAAGGATAATATGATCCGATTTTCCACAAAACTTTATGAGTCAGATGAATACGTTCTCACAATTTAAAAATCCATGCCAAATAAAAAGGTATTATTGCTCAGTTCTATACATAAAAACGTTAAAATAGAAGGTAATGATAAACGTGTCCTTGAAACAATCACATTTTACAACAAAACCAAGTTTGGGATTAATGTTGTAGACCAAATAGCTAGAAAATATAGTGTGAAAGCAAAGTCCCGTAGAAGGTCCCTTCAAGTGTTTTGTAACAGTTTAGATTTGGCAGCCATCAATGCCTGGATATTGTATTCAGAGACCACTGGAGTAGACATATCTAGAATGAATTTTATTTTTCCACTGGCTGAAGAACTAGGTAGTGATCTTCGCGACGAACAAAATACTAATTCTAATTCATTTCCAGATATACAAAATCTTAATGTACGAAAGTCTTGCCGAATCGGATTATGTAATAAAAATAAGTCTAATAATATTTGTATTGAGTGTAACAAGTATGTATGCGGAATATGTACATTAAAAATGGAGTTCATATGTAAAAAATTTACTGAATAAAACTGTTAATAAAATTCTATTGATTTAAGATAAAGAGATTTACAAAAAATTGCATTTTAATTTACCCGTCAAAAATACTGGTTTCAGTAAAAATAGGTATACAGTCGATATCTGTAAATCTAGTGTTAAAAATTAACCACTGCAAAGTAACGGATTGTCCAAAAAAACACTCATATGCAATGTAAATATACTCACTAACAAAAGTAATAGTATTTGTATTAAGTGTAACAAGTATGTATGCGGAAAATGTACATTAAAAATGGAGTTTATATGTAAAAAATGTACTGAATAAAACTGTTAATAGTAATAATAATCTATTGATTTAAGATAAAAATATTTACAAAAAATTGCATTTTAATTTACCCGTCAAAAAGACGGATTTCAGTAACAATAGGTATACAGTTGATACCCGTAAATCTAGTGTTAAAATGATGTTAACAGGAACAAGACGCAATGACACTGACATTGAATTAAAAATTAAGCTTAAAATCGATAAAAAAAACCGTAATTATTTTCCTACCAACCTAACATATATTGAGATGAGACACTTGCATGAAGGACATTTTTAACTAATACTGCAATTAAAATATAAAGCCACATCAATTAGTTTTGTTCAAAACACGAGAGTGTAACTCATTGTCAAGATTATTTCCTCGGGTATTTCTTTTTCGTGGCGCGTTCAACTTCGTCTCTTCTTATCTTTCACGTTTAATTGAGTCAAAAGTGAAACCATTTTCACAGGAAAACTGTAATTGTTTGCGTCTTCCCCTTCGAATGAACTATTACGGAAAACATAAGTCATCATTAATGTCAACTCAAAATATATCTCCCTTGTGTGGCTTTACTATTACCGTACACACTTTCCACTCACAGATGAGCTAATGCGGACTTTGCTTATTTACTTCTTTACTAAGACAGAATATGTTGAATTTCATATTTATTACAAACGGCGGTATAATTTATCTGCGATTATTTTTTTTATGGAGTGTATTTATAAAAAGAAATGTACGCAATAAAAATATTTTTAAAAGCTGACGTAACGTGCGTTTTTATAAATTTTTATTTATTTGATATACACATCTAAATCAAGCAATATTCGCTTCACAAATTAATTGTTCAATCTTCAAAAACTATACAAACAAGACTGACAAAAAAACTAGAAATATCTAAACAAACTGTTAATAATTTCTAACGAAAAGTATTCAAAACTATTTTTAATAAGTTATCAATTTCAAGCGCTTTGTATATGTATTTTGATAGAAATGATATCATCTTCAGGGTTCTAATACAGATAAGAATCAAATTTTATTGAAATTGACATGCCTGAGAAAAATATTTGAAAATTTGACCTTAAATATTTCAGATATTTATTATATTAAAATATTTGAAGAAAAAACCCCGTTTTATATGTTATTAACTTTTCAGTCTGGCCTTGCTTTAGAACTCTCCCTGACAGTGAAACAAGCACAGTGTATAGGTTAATCTTTTTCATGAAAATTATTATTTATGAAGGAATAGAAAAATAATTAATTAGTTGAAGATCAAATTCAATTCTTAAACTCCCAACTAGTATAAATAAAACAGGTATATTACAAGAAAATAAATAAATTTAATTAAAAATATTACTCTACCTTATTGCCTAAATCAGTGATTCTCAACCTTTTTTCGTCACGATATATTTTTAATAATTTAAAAATTTGGCGGCACACTAAAAATAAGATAAATTTAAAAGAATTTTATTTGGTTTATTGATTGATGTACCTATAATATATTTTGTAAAAATAGCATACGATAATAATTTTCAATGAAACATAAAACGAAATTGCATTACAAAGTAAACAAAATGTTTATTTAATGATAAATTACAAATTACATTTAATGCGAAATTGGTATATAGCTAGTATATAGCTTTGTTTGGCGGCACACTTCAAGAATCTCACAGCACACTAAAGTGCCACGGTACAGTGGTTGAGAATCACTGGCCTAAATGAACATCGGCCTTGAAAAGCGACCAGATTTTCACTTACATTGATACTTTCATATCGCTTATACAAGTAAGGTAGGTTATTTATTCACTTGTTCCAAAAATCACGGATATCGACCTATTTGTCATGACCTTGGCGTTCTTGTCGATCTCTTTTATTATCAAAATAAATAATACTAGCGAGTTATTCAAAATACTTCTTGGACATAATGGTTGAAAATATTGGTCGACCATTACTGTCATCCCATAAGTTATCTGTAGATTATCTATGAGATTTATAGACACCGGCTGAAATAATTATTCCAATATATGCTTGAATTGTGATATGATCCACGTTTTTCAAATTTTCACCAAATATTCGTCGTCCCTCTATATTTGTATTGTTTATAACGATTTTTTGTATAAATTGGGTAAAGCATAATTTAAAAGCATGTTTGATACTTTCGATTCGAGACGTAGCGTCCAACATTATCCTTTATTATATTTTCAGCCCGTGTCTTCCCTTGTTGATTGCTCAATAAAGTTGTCCGTGTAACTTTCTTATCTTTTGATTTATAAGTAGTCTCTAAGAGCATTTCTCGAATGGGTATGATATTTTCTTCATTTTCGGAAATATCACTACTCTCTACTTACCGTTCTTCATTATCTTCTTCTGTGTGTCATGGCCTATGACTCATCAATGTACCCGTGTATTATAAACACTCTACGAGGGTGGTCCCAGAAGTACCCGACCCAACAAAGAAAACACAAAAATTTTGGTAGAAAATATATTTATTTTTCAACATAATCTCCTTTCAGCTCTATACACTTTTCCCAGCGATGTTCAATAAGTTCAATACCCTTTTTATAATAAGAACTGTCTTGCTCCTCAAAATACCCATTAACTGCCGACATCACTTCTTCATCGTTGGGAAATCTTTGACCACTGAGCCATTTTTTCAAGTTTGGGAACAGAAAATAATCCGAGGGGGCTAAATCTGGCGGATAGGGTGCATGAGGTAGCAATTCAAACTCTAATTCATTAATTTTGGCCATTGCAATAACGGATTTGTGAGCTGGTGCATTGTCTTGATGAAACAACACTTTCTTCTTAGCCGAATGCGGCCGTTTTTGCTTGATTTCTTCGCTCAAACGTTGCAATAAGTTCGCATAATACTCGCCGTTGATAGTTTTTCCTTTTTCAAGATAGTCAATGAAAATTATCCCACGCGCATCCCAAAAAACCGACGCCATGACCTTGCTTGCAGATGAAACGGTCTTCGCCTTCTTTGGAGCCGGTTCTCCCTTTGCAGTCCATTGTTTTGATTGTTCTTTTGTCTCGGATGTGAAGTGATGGACCCATGTTTCATCCATGGTTATGAAACGGCGCAAAATTCTGCTTTGTTGCTGTGAAACTTCGCTAAACACTCAATTGAAACGTCTTCACGACACTGTTTTTGCTCGAGTGTGAGCAAACGCGGCACCCATCTTGCACACAGCTTTCTCATGTCCAAATTTTCAGATAATATGCGATGTACCGCACTTTTTGAAATGTCTACTATGTCTGCTAGCTCGCGCACTTTCAGTCGACGATCATCCAGTACCGCTCTGTTCATTTTCTTCACCATTTCTGGAGTCGTCACCTCATTTGGTCGACCACTGCGATGCTCGTCTTGGCAGCTCGTACGGCCTCGTTTAAACACTGCTACCCAATATTTCACTGTTGTAAACTAAGGAGCAGACTCACCCTGAGTAGAATCCAGTTCAGCTTTTATATTGGTTGGGCTGAGGCCTTTTAAATAAAAGTATTGTATCACGTAACGATGACCAATTTTCTCCATTTTCACAAATTCACTGAAAACGTTCACTATTGATGGCTGCCAAACAAATACTGAACAACGTGGCGTCCTCAAACTTGAAACATATGCTTTATAGATTGTGTACTTTCTAATACAGTGATATTTTTCAAACAACTACCGCCATCTCTAGGTCAGGCCGGGTACTTCTGGGACCACCCTCGTATGTTATATATAAACACACAATATTACATGACAGGTGAAATTTCTGCAAAAGTTTTAAATATATTGAAATATAAACAATTTTAAATATTTAATATTAACCCTTATTAGCTGTGATTATAGTTTTAAATAAATATAAAAGTGCACAAACTTTGTAGCTTGTATTTTTAACTAGTAATAGTATGTTAAAAATAAAATAGGAGAAAAATTTTTCTGAGGATCGTATGAAGGTTAATTGTTCTTGAAGAGACAATTCTTCATTTCCATTTATTGGAACATCATTTATATCTTCTTCATCAGTGTAGAACTATTCACAACTATCAAATAATCTATTTAACATTTCTTCATCAATTTTGTCATTTTAATTTTTTGAGACTAGTCCAGTAAATATATTTTATTTTTCGTAAGCGGGATTTTATAAGAAATTATAAAGACATTTGATGTTATTTTTTCTTCTTCTACTTATTTTTTCTTTAATTATAATAATAATAACCTTACTTAGTTAATTGTTAACCTTCTCTAATCAGATATAATGCATAATTTCGATATCGATTCGCAAGAAATAAATTTCTGGAGAAATGAGAAAAACAAATTTTACTTTTTTCATTAGAAATTCTTGTGAAAGAATTCTCGAGAAGAAGCACTAATGTTTATATATATATATATATATATATATATATATATATATATATATATATATATATATAAATATATATATTATTTCATTAATTTGTTCATAGTACATTTTTTCAATATTTGAACTTATTTTTATTAATTTTTGTTTTTGATTATTCATGTAAAAATATTTTGTCTCTTTTCTAAAGGGAAATTAGTTTCTTTTCCCTCAAACTTTTTTTTCTAATGAAACAGTGATAATAAACATTAAACTCTGCTCTATTTTCAAATTTAATTTTCATATCTGAATAACTCTCCTAATTACTGATTTTAGTTTTTATGCTTTTCAATTTATTCTTTTTCAAATATTATATATAAGATGTATTCATGTATCTAACAACGATTTGTGTATTAATTTTAACTCCACGAATAACAAAATTACGAGATTTCAAACATGTAGAAATTAATTTAATTAGCTAGATACTTACTTAAACCATTAATTATAGCAAAGCTGTTGACAATTAGTATATAATCAATTTTAACATTTCTGCAGCAAATTTCTAAATGTCATTTTACCACACTAGTCTAAAAAATATTTTTTTGGTTAGTGGGATTTTATAAAAATTTATAGACATGTTATTGTTTATTCTTTTACTAATTTTTTACTTAATTGCAATAAGAAGCTCCTTACTTAGTTCATTAATAATCTTTTTTAATCACATATAATGAATAATTTCGATTCGAATGAAATAAATTTCTGGAGCAATGTGAAAAACAAATTTTACTTTTTTTTTGAGAAATTCTCGAAAAAGAATTCTCGAAAAGAAATACTATTTTTTTTGCATATATATATATATATTTATATTGTTTTATTAATTAGTTCATCATGGTAACTTTTTTAATTTTGGGCTATTTTCATTTTATTTTACTAATTTTTGTTTTAAATTATTCCAGTAAAATTATTATTTTCTCTTTTATAAAGAGAAATTTATTCTTTTTTGTCTCTAACTATTCATTTTTTCTAAAAAAACAATGGTAATAAATATTAATATCTGCTTTATTTTCAAGTTTAATTTTCATATCAGAAATAACTCTCCCAACTCCTGATCTTAGTTCTTATGATTTTCATTATATTCTTTTTGAAGTATTGTATGTAAGATGTCATGTATCTAATAACGTTTCTTGTATTAATTTTAACTCCACGAATAAGAAAATCATTCATATGATTTTAAAAATGTATAAATTAAATTAAATAGCTAGACAGTTTTACTCAAACCATTAATTATAGAAAAACTGTTGTCAACTATTCTAAATTTATTTAACATTTCTTCAGCAAATTTGTAAATTTCATTTTTAAGACTAATGAAAAATATATACTTTTTTCACAAGCGTGATTTTGTAAAAATTTATAAAGACATATAATGCTACTTCTCCTTTTACTTATTTTTTTTAATTGCAATAAGAAGTTTCTTACTTCGTTCATTGTTAACCTACTTTAATCAGATATAAGGAATAATTTCGATATCGTTTCGGAAGAAATAAATTTCTGGAGTAATTAGAAATACAAATTTTACTGTTTTCTTGAGAAATTCTCAAGAAGAAAATACTGTTTTTATATATATATATATATATATATATATATTATTTTGTTAATTTGTTTGTGGTTCTTTTGTTTCAGTAATAGGCTACTTGAAATTAATTTTACTTATTTTTATTTTACATTATTCCTGTAACATTATTTTGTCTCTTTTCTAACGAGAAATTCGTTTCTTTTTTCCTCGAGCTTTTAATTTTTTCTAATAAAACAGTGGCAATAAACATTAAACTCTGCTCTATTTTCCAGTTTAATTTTCATATCTGAAATAACTCTCTCAATTTCTGATTTTGTCATTATGCTTTTCGTTTTATTCTTTTTCAAGTATTGTATGTAAAATGTTTTCATGTATCTATAACGATTTGTGTATTAATTTTAACTTCACGAATAACAAAATTGATCATGCGATTTTAAAAATGTAGAAATTCAGTTAGATAACTAGACAGTTTTACTTAAACCATTAATTATAGAAAGACTTAAATAGATTTTATAATGTTGATAACTAGTAAAATCTATTTAACATTGCTTCAGCAAATTTGTAAGTTTCATTTTTTGAAACTAGTCTAAGAAATATTTTTTTCTGTTAAGCAGGATTTTGTAAAAAATAATAGACACGTAATGTTATTGTTTCTTCTTTATTTCTTCTTTAATCGCAATAAGAAGTTCCTTACTTACTTCATAGTTGACCCTTAATCAGATATACTGCATGATTTCAATATCGATTCCCAACAAAAAAATTTCTGGAGAAATGAGAAAAATAAATTTTACTTATTTCTTGAGAAATTCTCATGAAGAAACACTATTCTCTCTCTCTCTCTCTCTATAGATATATATATATATATATATATATATATATATATATATTATTTTATTAATTTGTTTATAGTACTTTTTTGAATATTAAACTACTTTAATCAGATATAAGGAATAATTTCGATATCGATTCACAAGAAATAAATTTCTGGAGTAATTAGAAATACAAATTTTACTTTTTTCTTGAGAAATTCTCAAGAAGAAAATACTGTTTATATATATATATATATATATAATTTTGTTAATTTGTTCGTGGTTCTTTTGTTTCAGTACTAGGATATTTGAAATTAATTTTACTTATTTTTATTTTACATTATTCCTGTAATATTATTTTTTCTCTTTCTAAAGAGAAATTCGTTCCTTTTTTCCTCGAACTTTCCATTTTTTCTAGTAAAACAGTGGCAATAAATATTAAACTCTGCTCTATTTTCAAGTTTAATTTTCATATCTGAAATAACTCTCCCAATTTCTGATTTTGTCATTATGCTTTTCTTTTTATTCTTTTTCAAGTATTGTACGTAAGATGTATCCATGTATCTAATAACGTTTCTTGTATTAATTTTAACTCCACGAATAACAAAATTAATCATGCGATTTTAAAAATGTAGAAATTAAATAAGATAACTAGACAGTTTTACTTATCTATTAATTGTAGAAAGACTGTTGATAACTAGTATAAAATCTATTTAACATTTCTTCAGCAAATTTGTAAGTTTCAATTTTCTAAACTAGTCTAAAAAAATATTTTTTTTTCTTAAGCAGGATTTTGTAAAAATTTATAGACATGTGATGTTATTGTTTCTTCTTTTACTTATTTCTTCTTTAATTGCAATAAGAAGTTTCTTACTTAGTTCATTGTTGACCCTTAATCAGATATACTGCGTGATTTCGATATCGATTCTGAACAAAAAAAATTCTGGAGAAATGAGGAAAATAAATTTTACTTTTTTCTTGAGAAATTCTCGAGAAGAAGCACTACTGTTTTATAAATATATATATATATATATATATATATATATATATATATATATATATATATTATTAATTTGTTTATGATACTTTTTTCAATACTAAACTATTTGAAATTAATTTTACTAATTATTGTTTTTAATTATTCCTGTGAAATTATTTTTTCTCTTTTCTAAAGAGAGTTTAGTTCTTCGAACTATTCATTTTTTCTAATAAAAAAGTCACAATAAACATTAAACTCTGCTCTCTTCTCAAGTTTAATTTTCATATCTGAAATAAATCTCCCAATTACTGATTTTAGTTTTTATGCTTCTCATTTTATTCTTTTTCAAATATTGTATGTAAGATGTATTTATGCATCTAATAACGATTCGTGTATGATTTTAACTCCACGAATTATTCATGTGATTTTAAAAATGTAGAAATTAAATTAAATAGCTAGACAGTTTCACTCAAACCATTAATTATAGAAAAACTGTTGTCAACTATTCTAAAATCTATTTAACATTTCTTCAGCAAATTTGTAAATTTCATTTTTCAAGACTAATGAAAAATATATATTTTTTTCACAAGCGTGATTTTGTAAAAATTTATAAAGACATATAATGCTACTGTTTCTCCTTTTACTTATTTTTTTTAATTGCAATAAGAAGTTTCTTACTTCGTTCATTGTTAACCTACTTTAATCAGATATAAGGAATAATTTCGATATCGATTCGCAAGAAATAAATTTCTGGAGTAATTAGAAATAAAAACTTTACTTTTTTCTTGAGAAATTCTCAAGAAGAAAATACTGTTTATATATACATATATATATATATATATATATATATATATATATATATATTATTTTGTAAATTTGTTCGTGGTACTTTTGTTTCAGTACTAGGATATTTGAAATTAATTTTACTTATTTTTATTTTACATTATTCCTGTAATATTATTTTTTCTCTTTCTAAAGAGAAATTAATTCTTTTTTGTCTCTAACTACTCATTTTTTCTAATAGAACAGTCGCAATAAACATTAAACTCTGCTCTATTTTCAAGTTTAATTTTCATATCTGAAATAACTCTCCCAATTTCTGATTTCGTCATTTTGCTTTTCTTTTTATTCTTTTTCAAGTATTGTATATAAGAAGTATTATGTATGTAATAACGTTTCTTGTATTAATTTTAACTCCACGAATAACAAAATCATTCATGCGATTTTAAAAATGTATAAATTAAATTAGATAACTAGACAGTTTTACGTAAACCATTAATTATAGAAAAACTGTTGTCAACTATTCTAAAATCTATTTAACATTTCTTCATCAGTAAATTTGTAAATTTCAGCAAATTTGTAATTTGTAAGTTTTATTTTTCGAAACTAGTCTAAAAAAATATTTTTTTTCTTAGCAGGATTTTGTAAAAATTTATAGACATGTGATGTTATTGTTTCTTCTTTTACTTATTTCTTCTTTAATTGCAATAAGAAGTTCCTTCCTAAGTTCATTATAGACCCTTAATCAGATATACTGCGTGATTTCGATATCGATTCTGAACAAAAAAATTTCTGAAGAAATAAGGAAAATAAATTTTACTTTTTTCTTGAGAAATTCTCGAGAAGAAGCACTATTGTTTTATATGTATATATATATATATATATATATTATTAATTTGTTTATGATACTTTTTTCAATACTAAACTATTTGAAATTAATTTTACTAATTATTGTTTTTAATTATTCCTGTGAAATTATTTTTTCTCTTTTCTAAAGAGAGTTTAGTTCTTCGAACTATTCATTTTTTCTAATAAAAAAGTCACAATAAACATTAAACTCTGCTCTCTTCTCAAGTTTAATTTTCATATCTGAAATAAATCTCCCAATTACTGATTTTAGTTTTTATGCTTCTCATTTTATTCTTTTTCAAATATGGTATGTAAGATGTATTTATGCATCTAATAACGATTCGTGTATGATTTTAACTCCACGAATAACAAAATTATTCATGCGATTTCAAGCACGTAGAAATTAAATTAAATAGCTAGAGAGTTTTACTTCAACCGTTAATTAAAGAAAAACTGTTGGTAACTAATACATAATTTATTTAACATTTCTTCAGCAAATTAGTAAATTTCATTTTACAAGACCAGACTAAAGAAAATTTTTTTTTGGTAAGAGGGATTTTGTAAAAATGTATAGACATGTTATTATTTCTTCTTTGACTTATTTTTTCCTTAATTGTAATAAGAAGCTCCTTACTTAGTTCATTCATAACATTTCTTAATCAGATATAATAAATAATTTCGATATCGATTCGAAAGAAATAATTTCTGGAGAAATGAGGAAAACAAAGTTCATTTTTTTCTTGAGAAATTCTCGAAAAAGTATTCTCGAGAAGAAACACTACTCTTTATATATACATATATATATATATATATATATATATATATATATGTATATATATATATATATATATATATATATATAATACTTTATTCATGGTTCTTTTGTTTCAGTACTAGGCCATTTGAAATTAATTTTACTTATTTTTATTTTACATTATTCCTGTAAAATTATTTTGTCTCTTTTCTAAGCAGAAATTCGTTCCTTTTTTTCTCGAACTTTCCATTTTTTCTAATAAAACAGTAAAAATTTATAAACACATATTGTGTGTCTGTTTCTTCTTTTACTTATTTTTTTTTTAATTTCAATAAGAAGTTTCTTACTTAGTTTATTGTTAACCTACTTTAATCAGATATAATGAATAATTTCGATATCGATTCCCGAGAAATAAATTTCTGGCGTAATGAGAAAACCGAATTTCACTCTTTTCTCGAGAAGAAACACTAATCGTTAATGTATGTGGTGTTGTGCGGGAGCGTAATCATGTCCCGCCAGGGGTCGTAATTTCATTACGTATCGCGTATGTTCCTGCTAAAGCGTATTATGCCCGTTCCAGGATGCGTCTCCGTCGCGAATTACAGATCCAAACGGCCCGATAAAACGTTACACGGTTTGCGAACATGTACCTGAAACTAATTGATATGTTGGAGTTTATTGCGCGCTGCTAATATTTATACGGCTCGAGTTTGTACGCACGGAGTTCTGAATGCAGACAGTTTACACGAGGCGAGGACGATCTTAATCTTTTGTACAGATCTCTCTCGAAAATTATATACAAGCTCTGTGTAAATGTTTTATAGCTTACATAATTGTACAAAAGAAATGGTAGGTTGAAATTTTCATCGACATTTAATATTGTTATAAACGGTGTGCCGGTCCGATGAAGAAAATGATAAAAACGATTATGAGTTATATGCAAGTTATGAACTTTAACCGTACGTTATTAAAGAAACGATTAATGTCTTTAAAAAAAATGTTCTTCTGTTTTATTAAGTCTATCTTTCACTATAACTAGAAAATGGTACTCCATTCACCGTGCGTGACTTTTATTCGTTCTCTGATTGGTTGATGTCAGTCACTGGACCTGTATTCCGGTTGATTGGTACCAGTCACATATAAAGTGATTTTTAATAAGGAGACAATTTTTAACACTAGAACTACCGATGTTAAATATATACCTAGTTTTACCGCACTCGTCAAATTGACGTATTTTTGATCATGGCTTTCATTTTAACTTTTCACTTAGTTTATGTAAATAAAAGAATATAATTTAACAAGAACAACACTTAATATAATAATTCATTAATTATTAATACAAACAAAAAAACAAACAAAAACACTTTCTATTTGCATTTATATTATAGCACATTTGATATGTATGGAATAACTATGAATCACATATTTTACAAATACATGTTATCTGTGATGAACACTTGCTACAAACATATTTGTTGCATGCATTGCAGGTATAAACCGCTCTGTTTCTATTGCACAATCGAATTTGGCAAGATTTGCGTTCATAAGGATTTTTTTTTGAATTTTCTGGAGTACAATCCATTGCTTTCCGTTCATGTTTTTGGGAGGAGGCTTCTTTTCTGCAGCAACTATATGCACTGGAGAGTTCTTCGGATAATTGAAACAAAAATTGTTTTCTTGTTATATTTTTATCGCAAGTCTCTTTGTATAAAATCCACTCATTGATTGATGCCAAGTCCAAAATATTATAAAATACCTGTAAAGGCCATCTACGTGACCCTGCTTTTACACTGTATTTGCGGGCCATTTGGTCAACTATATCTACTCCAAACTAGTCTCATTGTAAAACGATGCAGTTTCAGGAATTTGTTTTCGATTAGAAGCAATTTTTACAGATTTGTGTTTAGAGCTAAGAAGTAGTACTTTTTTGCGAGGCTTACTTGTGTAAATCGTTAGAACAATATCATTGGATTCGTAGAGCTTTGTGGAGAAAACAGCCATGTTATCTTTTCTAGCTTTAGCTATTTTCGGCAATTCTCTCTTATTTGCTCGCATAGTTCTAACAAGACTTGTTTTTTTGGCCAGTAGCTTCTTTGCGAATTCTATACTTGTAAAGAAGTTATCTGTTGTTATATTTCTTCCACAATTTACATAGTTTTTTACAAGATTAAAAACTACAAATTCACTCAAAGGTACTCCTGATGGTCTAAGTTCATCTTTGCCTAAGTACGGAAAGCCATTTATTATAAATTTATTTAGCCAAATTATTATAAATTTTAAGATTGCTTATGTCATCAATTTGACGGGTCTTGGTATAAATAGGTATAGGTCATAGTAATTATGGAAGTTAAAGTAGTTGAGTGGAAATTGAATAGGAATATTTAATTGTTCTTTTATTTCATTAAAAGTCGTCATAAAATTCTAGAACAATACATAAATTGTATCGAAATTTTTAAGCACGAAATTCAAAAATCGTCAAAATGACGCTCTTGGTAGTTCTAGTGTTAAACAAGTTACATTTCACAGATGTCAAACTAGCAGCTGTATCTTTTCTTCATTTATTAAGTTTTAACATTGCTATTTTTAGTTATAGCTTTGTGTAGAATAAAACAAAGCATTGAAATAATACAATTGTATTCTGAAAATGGTTGTTCTATGTAAAATACATTTTTTAACCCTTTTACCACGGATTAAATATTTTTAGTTTTAAAACTTCTGTTTCGTTTGATGACTTTTGAGTTACTTAAATAATCTATTCAATTTCCGTTAGTAATTTTTGAAAATTTTATGGGACACATAGGCCCCGTTAGTGGCAAAAGGGTTAAATCATATAATATTTGATCCGTTCATTTTGAAAGTGGAACAATTCACTTTCTGAGAAAAATGAGTGAAAGCTGTTTACAGTTACAAAAATGTATAGTCTTTTCCTTTCAAAATTCTTACTATTTCATCAATACAAATTTCATTGCTAAACAGAAATCCAAATATATTTATTTCGAGAATGGAATAAGTCACTATTATTTTTTTTGTAGATACATGATGTTTTGCAGTACATATACTACTACGTGTGCAATAAGTTTGTAGTTTTCACATTAAACAGGGAATTGTCAAGTGTTTATTTTTTTATTAAGAATTCCCTGTTTAATGCAAAAAGAATATGAAATTATAACTACATGTTCAGTCTATATTCGTAGATAGTTGAATAAATAACTATGATTAGTGAACTAGAAATATTTTTATTAAATAGAAAATATATTACAGATTTATCAAATATAGTGATATATAATAGTGTATAGATAATACTTAAGTATTTATTGGAATTATATTTTTGTATAATATTATCAGACAGTAAATCATGTAGATCACCTTTGTTCTAATTACATGGATATTAGGTAGCTTTCAATATGAATTTATTTTATAGAAATGTTCCCGATAATACGAATAAACATTAACCCCAAAATATATGTATGTGAGTAATTTCCTCAGATGAAGAAACAACTTCGTTGGAGTTGAAAAATTAAAATTAATAACAGAAACAACAGTATTGCATCGTTTATGGAAAAAAGGATGTAGAAATGAAAGAATTATATTTAAAATTTCAACAAGGCTAAAAAAACTTAGTGAAAAATATATAACAAAAAAATCCTATATGTTTCTTCTAAAAAAAAATGTATTTAGACCTTGTTTGAAGAACTGTGTGGATAAAATCAGTTACTTTACCAGACAACTTTTTTTGATGAATTTGAAAGTTAGCAAACTAAAATTTGTTTTTAAACGCAATGGTAAAACGAGCAATACCTCAAAAGACAAGACCAAGGAACAGTAAATCAAAACCATGGATGAACGTAAATCAATTTACATATTATTTGACAGATAAAAATGTGTGTTGGTTTGTGAAAAAAATCTTTCTGGATACTTACAAGATATTAAAAGGACGATTGGCTTGTGCTCTTAAACAACATGTTCCTGGAGCAGATTTTTGTGAGAAATTTGAAGAATCACGATGAAAAAAAATTGAACTATCATAATTGCTTTCCTGCTTTGCCAGCCATTATACAAGATCTCATAACCCCAATAGAAAGTAGTCCAGATCTACACATTAGAAAAATGATTAATCTATAACTTGAAAAATGTAAAAATGATAACAAACAACATGAGTGGATATACAGCAAAGTTTTAAAAAAATTGCAATTGTTCAATTTGCATTTTTATCATTCTAGGAACGATACATGTAAAAAATGCACTATTTCATTAATCAATGATAAATTTACTTATTGCTTATGAATTTTATGACAATCAAAAAATATTTGAAACGCTTTTATATGAAACACGTTATATAAATTACTTATATATATATATATATATATATATATTACATAATTTACACAATAATTTACTTATATTACTGTTTTATCAAACATCACTTTAGTAAAAAGTATCGGACAAAATAGTTAGACAAGAAAAAAATAGTTAGATAGTAAAAAGCATAGACAAAGTTTTTATATGAAACTGTTAATTACGAAAGTGGCTCAAGTCAATTTACAGAAATGAAAAATGGCGATTCGTTAACGTGTGTACAAATTTATTTGTACTGAAAAGAATATAAGTAACCCAGATAAGAAATAAAACTGAAATTTCTTCATAGCAAGCATTAATACTTTTAGGCACGCGAGCATAGCGATTAGTGAGCAAAGCCCACTGATTTTTTCAGTTACAGGATGGAAGGAGAGAGTTACAGAATGGAAGGAGGTAGTTGCAGGTAGTGAGGAAGGAGTTACAGGATGAGAGGTGGAAGTTATGCCTGGGAGGAGCGAGTTGGAGGATGAGAGGTGGAAGTTACAACTGGCAGGAGCGAGTTGGAGGATAGGAGGAATGAGATGGAGGATGGAAGGAGTTGGACGGTGTGAGGAAGGAGTTAGAGGATGGGAGGAAGGAGTTGGAGTATAGGAGGAACTAGTTAGATGATGGGAGGAAGGAATTGGACGATGGGAGGAGCGCGTTGGAGGATGGGACGAAGGAGTTGGAAAGGATGGGAGGAGGGAGTTGGGGGATGGAAGGGAGGAGTTGTAAGATGGGAGGAAGCAATTGTAATATAGGAGGAGGTATTTGCAGGATACGAATAGTGTGTTGCTTGATAAGAGAACGGAATGCAGGATGGAAGGAAAGAGATGCAGGATGGGAGGCGGGTTTAACGGCATAGGAGTACAGATTTACGTGACTTACTTGGAGTTATGTATAGTAGCTCGATTATATGTTATATAATCGAGCTACGCGCAATACGGCTGTTAATGATATCTATTAGAAACCGCTGCGAACTTTTGCTCCAGAACTATATTTATACAGTGTCCCAACGATATATTAATTTTTTTTGTTGAATAGCGCGTCGAGGTAGTGAGGGAACAGTGGTCCAAACGTGACAATACACATTTTAAAGAGTTTGACGAATCGATCTATAAGGATGGCATATAGGCTCTTGAATATTACTGGAATAACTGTAATATAAAGATGGTATGCTATAAAGACTAAGTTATAGAGAGACTGTCAATAAATAAAATCATTTTCACGTAATATTCTATTGTTTTCCTTCCTAAACCGGATTTTTTTTATCTCACCCTGCACACCTTTTTGAAATATAATTTGTAATTAATGCAATCATGTTAAAGGCAAGAAAAGACGTTTTCAAGGACAGTATACATTTTTTGATTTAAAAATGAACACCTCCTGTGATTTCTGGTCAACTCCGTATATAAAAACATATGCTTGTGTTGGTTACAACTGTACATTGAAGTACTATAAATTCTCGAGACACGAGATCGTGAAATGTAAATTTGTAGATATAAAACATTTGATTCGTTTAATAGCGGATATTAAAAAGTGTGTCTGTACAGGAAGCATAAATATTAATCAAGTCGCGTTGCCGTTCGAAAATTAAATAAAGTACTCCTCATCGTCTCCCACCACTAGCGCTATCCTTTTTTCAGTATCGGCTGTTATATAAAAACGTGATGAAAATTTTAATTAAGCGTCGGAAGCTTCAAACAATCGTCGCCGATGTGACGTCGTCCCGGTTATAAATCTATACAAAACTTTCGAAATTCAATCATATCTTTGACGTGCACATCGAACCGTTTATTATTTTATCTCAGCTTCGGTCCATTTTCACGGATTTTCTTTTCAGTTTCTTTTTCTCGCGTCGGATAACAATTAGAATAAAATTGAAAAATAACGTATTTTGAATAAAATATTTGATACGGATGATTGGTAAATCTCCAGATAAAACATGACTTGATTCTTAAATCCTTTAAATATTATAGAGTTAAACTTGTTGAGATATTTTGACCTGTTTTCATGTTTAAATAGATTTTTTATAAAATTTCTATTATAGATTATTGCAATTTTATATAAAAAGATCATGTAATCAATTCCTGTTAATTTTTGCTTTGAAGGAGATGGCATTGAAATCAAAATACGCATATTTAATCCCGGAAATAATATTTTACTAAAATATCTTTTGAAAAGTATGTAATATGCTCACAAAATACTATGAGCAATGAAAAAAGTTTAATTTTTTTTTGTTAATAAGTTTAAATGTACGTGAAGGCATACAGAGTGTTTAAAAAGATAAAATAAAAATTGTTACAAGTAGCATTCATATAGTTCTAGAGTTCCTGAAAAAGAGAAAAAAAGTTCCACGCATTAAAGGCCTAAAATATTCAAATAAAGTTTCCAGAAGCCAACTTCAAGTAGTATACAAACAATTCAAAATGCGCATTTCGATTACTGTTCGAAGCTTATCTAAAATAGTTCTAGATTTCATGAAAAGGAGAAAAAAAATTCCAATCATTAAAAACCAAAAAAAATGAAAATAAAATTTCGGATGTGTACTTGGCATACAGTGTTAAAAAAGTAAAATAGAAATTGTTTCAAGTGACATTCATATAGTTCTAAAAAAGAGAAAAGCAATATAATCTCAGTAATAAAAATATTATTTCAACTAATCATTATATTTATTTAACATTAGATTTACGGAACCCGTCAATTTAACGGATTTCTGATTTCACGCTTAGAAATTCCGAACATGTAAATATTATTTTCTAGTTATTATATATTGGTTTTTAATGATGTAATGTAGTGAATATGTATCTCCATTCATTTTATCCGAAGGACCTATATTTTCTTATTTCTATATGTTGTATACCTATTTTTACGAAAATCCGTCAAATTGACGGGTTACTTAATTTACAATCAATCGTTTCAGTTGTTGCGGAATAACAAAAATAAAAATGAGAATGAGTAAGGAAAAACAAAATAAATAACGGCTGTTTAGCAGCGAGTACGTAAACGACCAGCTTTGAACTATTGGTTTACAAAAAGAGCAAACCTTATCATGTTACGAATAATCATCTCAACTGGGCAGTTTGCAGAGAAACGATGTGATATTTGAAAATTTAATGAGGCTGAACTTATTATTTATAATGCAATTAGAGCAAAACGAGTGAATATTTCAAAAGTGAATTTTGTAGAAAAGGAAGTGGAGTTTATTTACTAAACAAAGATTTGAATTTTTCAAGGTAGTTTGAAAATCTATCCATAAAAAAATATTTTTTTACATTTATGTTCTGCCTAATTGGCAAGGTTTTATGGACAAGTCTCGAAAAGATATTGAATTGATAAAACAAACTAACCAGTATAGATGAAGACCTATCTGGATCGGATTCTGATGCAAGTGTTATGGAACTGACGTTGATTTTTGTACTATGGGATAGATTTATCCAAAATAGGCTTGTTATAAGCCTGCCATGAATATAACAATCGATGAACAATTGTTCACAACTAAAACTAGATGGCGATTTAAACAGTATATACTAAATAAGCAATATAAATTTGGCATTAATTTGGTCGGCTTCGAACGTAACAAGCAAATATCTTATAAATGGCTTCCCATATTTAGGGAAAGAAAAAATACGACCATAATATATACCTCTTAGCGAATTCGTCGTGCTCAAGCTTGCTGAATCATATTTAGGCCGTGGAAAAAACATCAATACTGACCATTTTTTCACATGTATTTCCCTTGAAAAAAAGTTGCTTGCAAAGAAAACTACTCTTGTGGGGACTATACGTGCAAACAGAAGAGAATTTCCAAAAATTGCAAAGGCTAAGAAGGATAATATGATCTGATTTTCCACAAATTTTTATCAACCAGATGAGTACGTTCTCCCAGTTTACA
Organism: Acanthacorydalis orientalis; assembly: GCA_034766995.1. Classification (NCBI taxonomy): domain Eukaryota; kingdom Metazoa; phylum Arthropoda; class Insecta; order Megaloptera; family Corydalidae; genus Acanthacorydalis; species Acanthacorydalis orientalis. Next base: position 2,736,329 of record CM068319.1, on the reverse strand, counting down.
AATCCAAGCCAAACAAAAACGTATTATTGCTCAGTTCTAAACATGAAAATGTCAAAATAGAAGGTAATGCTAAACGTGTCCCTGAAAGAATCGTATTTTCAAACAAAACCAAGTTTGGGGTGGATGTTGTAGACCAAATGGCTAGAAGATATAGCGTGAAATCAGGGTTCTGTAGATGGTCCCTTCAAGTGTTTTATAACATTTTAGATTTGCCTGCCATCAATGCCTGGATATTGTATAAAGAGACCATTGAAGTAGACATATCTAGAAAGATTTTATTTTTCAACTGGCTGAAGAACTAGACAGTGATCTTCGCGATGAACAAAGTACTAGTCCCAATTCAGTTATATAAAATTTTTATGTACGAAAGTCTTGCCGAATTGGATTATGTAAGAAAAATAGGTCTAATAATATTTGTATTGAGTGTAACAAGTATGTATGCGGAGAATATACATTAAAAATGGAGTTTATATGTAAAAAAATGTACTGAATAAAACTGTAAGTAAAAATCTATTGATATAAGGTAAACAGATTTACAAAAAAATGCATTTTAATTTACCCGTCCAAAGACGGATTTCAGTAAAAATATGTTTACAGTCGATACCCGTAAATCTAGTGTTAATTAGTAGTTTTTAATTTATGGTTTTGTTTACAATAATATTACAATTATTTATAGTTTTGTTTACAAAATATTCTTATTGTCTAGACATGGTATATAAATAAATCTAGTGTTAATATACAGTTTTCATGATTATGTACATTTATTTATTGAGTCTATATGTGAGAAAAATATTAACATTCAAGAAACAATAATTCTAGAGAAGTGTATGACTATTTTTTCATGATATGTAAACGGTAACTTTATTTGTGTTTACATATTCCCAATATTTTTAAAAAATGTTCAAGTGCAAAACAGTGAAGTCAAAGATCTGCAGCGAAAATATGCTTAAAAAATGATAAATTAAAAAATTATGTAATTTTCACAAGTATTCAAAAGTTGGGGGGGGAATTCCTGAAAGGGAGAAAAAAGTTCCAATCATTAAAGGCCTGAAATATGCAAATAAAATGTACATATTTTAGGCCTTTGCTCCGAAATCTTTTCCAATGCGATCAGCGTTGCTATTTCAAATTTGCGTAGCTGCAGTCAAATTATTTCAATGTTCTCTTAAGAATATAAAAATGTACATGAGTATTCAAATGATAAAAAAAATATGTGTGTGGGGTCATATGCGGTTGAAGTGAAACTTTCGAACTGTAAATATAGAATAATTTATTTTTTAAATATTTCTTTCCGGGTAAACTCTATTTTACCGGAAATCAATACTCTTTTTATATATTTAGTATAAATATAAATTTTATACTGTGGGTTCTTTTCAATCACACCCACATTCAATCAGAACATTCACGGGAACATTTATAATTTGTCCCAAAATGCCATTTTGCTCATACATGTGTCTTGAACGCCGAATTTTGATAAGTGGAGTTTGTGGAGAAATAAGTCGTTCTGTGACTATATCGAGTTGAGGCAAGTGGGATAAAATGAATTTTTACAATTTTTTGAATGAATGAGATACAGAAATTCATTCAATTTGGATAATTTGGGAATAGTATTCCCACCAAGTGGTGACCTCCAACAGCTACACGCTATCAAATTATTTATTTCTACACCCGGAACAGCCATTAGAGGAAGTTCTGCTTATTTCGGTAGTACATTTTTGAAAAAAAATTTACATCATAGCTGGATCACAAATGAATCACGAGAAATCTATATGATTGTTTATTAATTGTTTTTCAAATATTATTTTTGTAACTGAAAATTTTTATATGGTAATTTATAATTTAAATTTATATCAAGCTAGTTGATTAGGATTTGTACTCTTTGGTGGTTCATTGTTGCTTGACGGTGGAGGAGAATTCAGTAATTGAGTGACAGTGTGCGAGATGTTAGAAAGTGCATTATTTTTCGCTCTGAATTCGCACACACATTCCAGTCTACATTTTTAATTTTTTATTTTAATTGTTGGTGGTTCGTTTAACTGTTTTCTTTTATACCACACTCTTGTTCGGCCAGCTTCTAATTTCAGCATATTTAATTACAGAATACATCTGATACCATAACTGTATGGTACCATAAAATTTTACAAGTATAGGGTGTGAGCATGGCAACGTGTGACGTTGCCATGCACTGTCAACTTCGGTAGAAATGTCGGCCCCCGCTGTCTCATAAGGATTATTTTGTCAAAGTATATGAATGTTTCCTTGTAAATTAAATTTATTTCGTTGAGCGCAAACCGTTTCCTCGAAAAAGTAATATGTAATTAATTTTATATTTAATAAAAATTTTCTCAATCAAGTACTAAGTTGCCATAAAAACACCAGTATTTTCATATTTCACAGTTAACCAAGCAAAGTCGAAGTTCACCGTAATGAGAATTTTTCAGGTAACTTACTTCTTTGACTGGAAGAATTTTATTTAGCACAATATGTGCCAATTTTTTGTCGAGCGATTAAAGGAAACTTCTTTTCCGGTAAACTCTATTTTACCAGGAAACAATACTCTGTTTATATATTTAGTATAAAATATAAATTGTATGCTGTGGGTTCTGCATAATCATAATTTAAAAATGCAATAAATTGTTTAACACTAGAATAACCGACAGATAGGACGAAGCTATTTCTACCAAAACCAGTCAAAATGACTGGTCTTTAAAAAATTCGTGATAATAGAATATTTTTATATTTATTGACTTATTACTTTCTTACAAAAGGAATTCCATGTTATGTAGTGCATTTTTGGTATTACATATTAACCCATTTGAGACCATGTTCCCTAAATGAGGATTGGCACGTTTTATCACTTACACATCAATAAGAATAATAATTATAATAAAAAATATACGCTTTAGTAAAAGAAATTAAAATAAATTTTCATTTCAAAGTTACTCTTTTAGTATAAAGTGAATTATTAGGCATGAAAAGTTATAAGTTATTACATTTTTTACAAACGTAGTTTTTCTTTTGAGTACATTTTCCGCATACACATTTTTTACAGATATTACAAATAGTGGTAGTCTTATTATTATTACAGTGCCCTATTTGACACCATTTATGTGAACAAAGTGAGCTCTTTGAAGTTGTTCATACATTAGCTTCTTGTGATTCCACCCCTGGTTTTACATTTTCAACGGCATTTTCAGTGACAAGTTCATCTGCTAGTTGAAACATAAATTCACTTTCATAATATTTTTTTAGACATTTCCTGTTGGACCGGGTAAATCTTTGGAAATATTATAAAGTGGTTATCTTCCAGGACCAGACTCTTCTTGTATTCTTTCCTAGCTGGTTCCGTCTGCATCAATTTCATTTTGATGATCTTGTAGTATACTTTCATTTTCGTCTTCAGAACTTGAAAGCACTCGAACACATCTTCTTTTATCTAAATTCAAAATATTTATAAGTTCACTGTCACTTTCTGAGAACTCCTGAGCATTTTCTTCGTCTAAAATCTCATTACCACTATTCTCACTATCAAAAAGTTCATCGTGAATACCGCATAGTTCATTTTCAATTTTTTATGGTTCACCTTCATTGTCATAGAGTTCATTATCCTCAATATCAGAGCATTCCATTCGCATATCGCTCAGTTTTTTCAATAATTCAGAGATTTTCAATCGTTTTTCCATTTTCATAACTAATAAAAATAAAATAAGACTAGTGATTACATAAAATTTATTTTTGTATTCATTTTTCTCACCTCGCACTAATTTAAATAATATGTCGTTTATTATAATATAATAATTTAATTAATATAATATAATAGTTTATTATAATATAATATTAATATATAATTGTTTCTTTATTATTTATTATATTATATAATATGAGTATAAAATTCAACAAAAACTTTAATACACATTCTACGTCTCCAAATCTAAATGAGTGACTAAATATATTTTCGAATTAATGCACTAGTTTTGCAATTTTCCTGATAAATTTCACCATCATACTGAATGATACGCAGTAAAAATTCTAAGAACGTGTGAGAATTTATACAAAACGAGTAAACTGGTTAATTCGTCTCCGGTAAATAGATTGCAGGACTCTTTTACACTTTCACAGGTAGCAGTACATTTTGAATGGTATTGGTATAAGTAGCCATGATAAAAAATTATTTTGATTTTGAATGAAATAAATAAAAATAAAAATCATTATACTATTTCCATATTAATCGCTGTAAAAGCCGTGACATCGTTGCGAAAAAAATGTGACATTAAGTAGGAATTTTAAAATAAAATTGTAAAACCAGTCATTTAGACTGGTGTGGTAGTTCTAGTGTTAAATGTGTAAAACCGTACACTCCGTACTAGATTGCGCTCTCGTCGCACATTGCATATGCATACCACCACTCCAGTTTCTTCACAACATTTTGTTTCACAGCATTTTAATTCGCACCGTCGGCATGGTTTCACAAAATTTGTGTAAGACAACGATTCGATTTATGCCTAGTGTCCCAAAAAAGTTTCACTTTAATAAATTAGCGTCGAAATATTTTTAGGTGAGATTTTTGAAAAAAAAACAATACAAATGTATTGAAAAAAGAGATTCTTATAATAACATAACATTTACATTACAAAAAACAACAACAAAAAAATTTAAAAAGGAGAATTGAACCCGAGATCTCCAAGCGTTTCATCCGTCTTACCTAACCAACTATGTTACGCGTTAATTTCATGTAGTTGCACGGAGACTAATTACACGGTAATTATACGGTGTTTTAAAATTTTGAGCCCTTTTTCCTCCAGAACGGCTCAAAAGTGCATCAAAGGGTTAAAGGAACATAAACTAGGAGTAACTACCTACCAATCCACCGACTCTCGAGCGATTCGAGCACCCCACGTTGGCGCCCTCTCCTTAGCAGTCGGTAGTGTTACTCCCATACTCAATAATATTCAAGATACAGATTTTTCTAGACTTCGATGCTGTGAATATGACAACATCGAATTTCAAAATATGCATAAGCAAGAATCAAAAACTATCAATAATGGTTTATTGAAAAATAATGAATTTAGCAACAATCTAAGAACTGTATAATAAATCAATGACAGAAAATCCATTTTTAATTTGCGAGATGAGTAAAAAATCTATCATAGTATACATCATAACTTTTTTTAGAAATCAAATACAGCCCTACCATATAACTGAGTTGTTATTATAGATTTGAATCTTATTAATTTACTTTCACCGAAATTGTCCAAAGCCACGAACTGTGTATTTATTAAATTTCCTCGAAATTAATCGAATACAATTTTCAAACCGTCACTTTGATTAAAAAATCATTATCGAATTGTTTATCGCTTAATCTTATAATTTTCAATTTTAATTGTTTCGATAGAATTTTACTTTAACTGGAAACTGAATAATAAAATGAAAGTGAATTTCTTATCGAATTTGTATCAAAAAAAATTAATGAATTTTTCGAATCGTCGATCAGAATTATTAAAGTAAATTATTTTTGAATCGAACGGTAATGAAACTTTTCATATTTACATGAAAATTCAGAAATCATGCTCGACGAAATAAAAGGTTCGGGAACGATGGAGGTGGCTGGCAGTAATGGCGGATATCGGAATCGATGGTGGCAGAGGTCGTCGACAATGTTTATAGTTATATAATAAAGTTAAACGTCGTCCGCGAACCGAACAATAATGCTAAAAGGTACTCTAGCGTACGAGACTATTGTCTATCGATCCGCCGTGTCTATTTCTAGTGCGATTCACTTCATCTGCTACGGTTGATACCGGTCGCAGTCTCCTTTTTTTTGTCGCTCGGTTCGTTCCGGCGGCTCGGTTGACTAGAACACAGTGTCATAATTCAATTTTCAACTTTTACGATTGAATTATCGAGTGTAACACACTCGGCCGTTCTCTTAAAAGACCATTATTCGATTTTATTGTCATGGAATATTTGCGGAAAAGAACGACCGGTTGATTAAAATGTTATTTATGACGACAAATCAACAAGTTCGAATATTAAACATAGTCCGCTTCTGCCATTATATTATTAACTCTGCAACATTTTAATCGGATCGTTCTCAAAATGTTCACTTTTTGTAATTCAATTCCGTGTATACATTTTGTACATTAACTGATTTGAAATCGTACATTGATTTAGTGCTTCAGTGTTTTATATCACTATTGATTACTTTAGTTTGTTTTTTCTAATATCAGTTTCAATACCTGTTTCACCTTTAAGTATATTTTAAATAACAGATTATAAAAACTAGTAAATGAGTATTAATAAAAAAACACTAAAATATAGCTGTACTTTAGTGGAAGGTTTCAAACGTAGAAGTATGTTTGGGGCTGCATAGCAAATATAAATAACTAATAGATTGCTTGTGAAAACTTATGAGGAATCTGCTTCACGGAAACCGTATGTAGAGATTGGTTTCAACGATTCAAAAGGGGGGGATTGTGATGCTCATGACAAAAAACGGCCAGGTCAATCGAAAAAATTTAAAGATGAACAACTGCAGGTTCTATTGGAAGAAAATCCTGCTCAAACACTCAGAAAATTGTCTCGACTGATCGAAGTTGATAAATCAACCATTTTACAACGTTAAGAAGTCATGGGAAAGATCTATAAATAAGGGCGATGACTGCCACATGAATTGATCGAAAATTCAATTGATACTCGTTTAAACAGCTCGATTTCTTTGCTTCCAAGGCATAAAAAGAAGTGGCAAAAAAGGATTGTCAATTTCTTCCTAAAATTATCAAAACCTTTGCGCTCACTCAGCCGATTTCACTGACACAGTTGTTCAGCAGTCGATCCTATTGTTTCTTTCTGAGACTTGACTAAATAATGAGGATCGTATCGATATCCCTAACTTCAGTTGTGTTGATCAATATAAACGTCCAACAGTTCGATCTGGAGGAGTGGAGATTTATCACAAATCTAGTGACACAGTTAATGATTTTACTCCCCACATGAATTGCTATTTTCAACAAACACAATCAATAGGAGTAACAACAATAGCTGTTGGAGATATATGTGCTACTTAATTTGTTGCGGAAAATGGAATAGTCATCTTGATGGTCGCTTTTTTCTTTTCACCAAATCATAAAATCGAAGATATCATCAAATTCATACATAGTACTTTATCAATCTATACTGTCGTGGGAGCAAATCTATTCGATATCAATTATGACAAAATACTGATAATTTTGAGCGGAGATTTTAACGTTAACTTTTCTTCTGATGCTTCTCTGACATTAATTGATTTTCTCCGTGTAAAAATGAATTTAAATATTTTAAATAACCCTAAGGAAGCAACTACGAGATCAAGAATTACAATCGATGCAGTATTCTCGAGATTTCTCAATAAATTCGAGTCAAAACTTTTTATATCTTCTTTTAATTATCATAATCCGATTGTTTCTCATTTTTAGAATACGAAAAAATTGAATCAGAATAAAAGTATGTTTCTAACTATAACATGTCTTCTTTATATTACTAAACATGGAATTTATAGCAATGCACCCTTCACTACTTAATTATAGAATGTCTTATTATATTTGTCTTATATATTTGTTGCGGAAAATGCAATAGTCATCTTAATGGCCGCCATCTATATTTCATCAAATCAGAAAATCTAAGACGCCATCAAATTTATACACAGTACTCTATTAATCTATATCCTCGAGGGAGAAACTCTAGTCGACGTCAATTATAAAAAAATTCAGATGATTTTGAGCTGAACTTTGACTTGAATTTTTCTTCTTATATTTCCCTACCATTATATGAATTTCTCCGTACAAAATTGACTTCAAATATTGTAAATAACCCTAATGTGGATAACTAAAACCAACTAATGTGGATATGTGGATAACTGGTACACCAGCATAGAACTAGCAAAGAAACTATGCATCTGTAAGACAGATATTGTTGGCAAAATGCGACAGCGGAGAATTAATGTTCGATCAGATATAAAAACAACTACACTAAAAAAGGGTCAGTGTATTGTAAGGTATGACAACAAAATAATGCTATTGAAGTGACGGGATAAAAGAGATGTACTGCTCCTGAGTACAATTCATGGCGCTAACATGATGGAACAGGAGAAACGAGGTATTAAATAAGGAAACCGGAAGTAGTCTTTGATTATAGCAAAAAAATATGCGGTGTGGACAGAATCGATGAAATTTTCAATATGGTTCAGGGAAGCCAAAAGAATGGACACATTTACTTTAGAGTAAAAAAATTGTAACACATTTAACATGTCAATTTTTATAAACTTTTCCAATAAAAATGTCACGATTTACATTTTCCGAGGATTATTTGTGTGTATTAATTGTTGATTTCTGTTATTTGTTAGGGGGTAGGAGTACGAGCTTTAGTGAGTGGAGGACCAAACACTGAGAATAATCTGTTTTCATGAAGCTTTGATTTAGAAAACAGTTCATTTAAAAAAATTAAGTTAAAAAAATATTTTTCGACATAAAAGTTTAGTATGTGAAAAAAATCACTCTATAAACCAATGAACCAGAACTCGAAACATCTTTACATTTCTGATATCCAAAAATATAAAAAATACGACATTTTAATGCTATTAATAGCAGCATCAACATGTCTCGAACGCAATTCCGTTTAGTATCTGCATTCAAAAGATGATAAAACTGCCATATTGAAAGAACTGTCAGAGATGTAAAAACATCATATTATTTTATATTTTTTCATAAAGAAATTCTATGCTATTTTAAATTTATTATTCAATTTAAATATCAAAAATTCAATTGAATTTTGGTGTGGTTTGTGTGATGAAAAAAGAAAACTCATCTGTGAAAATTCCGAGTTTTTAAGGATTTTGTATGTTTTTTCCTTATCACTTGGTTGGAAAATAATTGCGGTATTTTTCTGAATTCTAACTTTAATTTTTTTCAATGGAAGTATAATTTCATCGTGTTCATGTAAACATCACTTTAAAGAGAATTTTTCGGTCTGTATTTTGGAAATAGAGATTTTTGTTTTATTATTATTAGGTTGGTACAAAAATAATTGCGATTTTAACGAATCGAGTATAAAGACATATATATCAGTTAAAAATTATATTTATGAATCAAAATAAAAACCACTGGCCTGGATATATTTCTCCTAACGAGAATAAAGTGTGTTTATTCCTGCAAGATAGAATTCTGGAGTCTTGGAATTAACGAATTCATCGAAAGCGCTTCGAGCTGGTGCTTGATCTTTGAAACGTTAAATAAATTGATTTTTTGGTATCTTATTATAACTTGTATATACTTTTATTAGGATATTAGAAAATGTGTTAATTTTTTTCAATTTTGTTAAACAAAATGTCGGCAACAAACATGTCCACTTTATTTTTTCAAAACATTGTATAAGCGTAGTTCTAGAAATATTAAGAAAAAAATGTTTCATAGTATTTTGAGATTCATATACTTCAATTTGATAAAATAAATATCCCTTGAAAGTCCTTAATCTTTTCGATATCTGTCCTTATTTATTGTCAGAAAAAAGATAATTCAATATTTTTGTTCTTTAACCTTTGCCATAGGAATGACATTAATTAAGTCCAGAGTTTTTTAAATAAAAGAGTCGATTTTTAGTTCCTAGATAATTAATTTTTGATTGCTTCTATCAGCATTTCGACACCGATGCCATCCTTCTCACTGCGTTAACGTACAGATAAATCTCTTTCTATATGTTAATTTTTCTGTATATTGTTGCTTCAGAATGATGACGTCGCGGAAGAAATGCACATAAGAAAGGATCAGAAATGATCAGTGAACATTTATTAAATATGTTCGATTACGAACATTTTATATGGCCTGCAGGTGAAAAAAGTATTCATTTGTAAAAGACATTCAGACTTTTTAAAGTCTCAAATATTTGTTTCACATTTAAACTAGTATAAATCGCTGCAGATTGAAATTTTCGGAAAGTATAAATCATTTAGAATCTAAAATGTTTGTTGTTCGTCTCATTCTTCATACAATTTAACCCTCTCTGAGGCTTCAACGTTTTCACATCGAAAATGTGTACACAGTTTTTTTTTATTTTAATGTTTCACTTTCATTTTAAAATATTGTCGACATTCCGAAATTCTACATAACCAAAAAAATATTTTCTAGTCTTTTGAGATTCTCATATACTTCAATTTGATAAACAAAATATGCCTTAAAAAGTCCTGTATCTTTTCGACATCAATTATTATTTCTTGTCAGAAAAAAAATAAGTCAACATTTTTGTTTTTTTCTTAACCTACCGATAGGAATAACATTGATTTAGTTTAAAGTTTTTTAAATAAAATTCCGATGTTTATTCTGAGAGTAAATTATTTCAGCGTGCGGTTTTAAATAAGTCATACATTATTGTCAGAGGAGATCCTGATCTGAATGAATAAACAGAATATAAAATAGAAATATGTTGATTTGTCGAACCCCATCCAATAGTAATGATTTTTGTCCTAATATAATATATAAACGGCATTTTTGTATCTATCACATACACGAAATCTAAATATATTTTAGTGAAGAGATAATATAATAGTTTGGAACAAAAATAATGCCGTTTTTATATATCGAGTATAAATGACGCATATGTCAGTGAAAAATTGTATTTATTAATCATAATAAAGACTATTGGCCTGTACACATTTGTCTCGAAGGGAAACAAATTTGTTGATTCCTACAAGTAAGAATTATAAAGTTCTCGAATTAAAGAATTCATCGAAAGCGCTTTGAGCTTATACTTGATCTTTGAAAATCTTCTCTAGTAGGAAAGCACTTAAATGTTTAAAAAAATGATAATCTGTCGGAGACAGGTCCGGTGAATAAGATGGGTGAGATAAGGTTTCATAACCCAGTTCATTTGATTTTTTTAAAGACATTTGTGAGACTTGTAGTAGTCGAGCTTTGTCATGAAGAAGAATTGGTCTTCTTCGATTGACTCATACTGGCTGTAAATGTTGAATTTTTCAATTTCCTGACAATATTTTTCTGCTGTTATTCTTTCTCAAGAATTTAAGTAGTTGTACTGAATGATTCGACTTACCGACCACCAAAAAGTGTCCATAATCTTTAAGAAGCTTCGGCTTATGAAACTGTTTTGGTGCTTCTCTTCGGTCTTTTCACTTTGATGAACGTTTGCGAATGTTGTAGAGAATCAACTTTTCATCATTAGTGACAATATGATCAAGAAATGGATCAGTTTTGTTACTCAGAAGAAGCGCAGAGAGACATCATATCGCCGAATTGCTTGATGTTCGTTTAGTTCATATGGCACCAATTTATCTAGCTTTTTTGTTTTTTCAATTAGGCTTAAATATCGAAAAATTGTTGAATGATCAACATTGAGTTCTTTTACCACCTCTCGAATAGGTGTACGTGGGTACGCTTTAATAATATTACTTAAATCATTATTGTTTATAACTCAAGGATGCCCACGACCGTCCTCATCATCAAGGCTTTCATTTCCATTATGAATTTTTTGGAATCAGTGTTAAGCTGTACATTCGCTAATTGACACTTCACCAATAACACAATTCATATTTCGAGCAGTTTCAGTTGCTTTACATCCCAATTTATACTTACAATTTATACAAAAAATTCGCGGGAATTTGTTTTTTTTTCCATAATTAATTTAAGAGGTTATATCTAACAATACTTAAGAATGATAACAATAAACATAAGCTGAAATCAGTGCTCCTAATTTCATAGTAAACAATGATGTATCACATGACTATTACAGAAGATAATAGTAACTAGAAAAATCAGCGACAAACTTAAAATGATAAAAACCGCAATTATTTTTGCACCAACTTAATATTTTGAGTTTATAGTAATTTTTGAGAATAAAATTATATATTACTCCGAAATCACTAATCCTTGTTACGGTTGTGCTAGCGCCAGGCGCGCTATAGTGCGAGGTACGAGACCTAAACTTGAGCTTATATAGTTGCTTAATCTTATGCCTAGTTCCTAGATAAATATATATATATATATATACAATTATGACAACTGCATCTTAAATAAAAAATCGTTTTCCAACGAAAAACGAGTTTCTTTATTCCTACACGACAGAATTCTGGAGTCCTGGAATTAACGAATTCATCGAAAGAGCTTTGAGCTGATGCTTGATCTTTGAAACCTTTCTCTGGTAGGAAATTAGGCAATATTGTTAATAAATGTTAATCTGTCGGAGACAGGTTCGGAGGTAAATGAGGTAAGGTTTCATAACACAGTTCATTTAATTTTTTTAGTCATTTGTGAGACGTGTAGTCAGGCGTTGTCGTGAAGAAGAATTAGTCCTCTTCAATTGATTAATGCTGGCCGTAAATGATGCAACTTCTCACTAATTTTTTCAATTTCCTGACAACATTTTTCTACTGTTATTGTTTCAACAGGATTTAAAAGTTGTAGCGAATGATGCTACTTACCTATCACCAAACAGTGAGAATAAGTTGTTTTTCATGAAGCTTTGGTTTAGGAAACTATTTTGGTGCTCCTAGTCGATCCAGGTTATGCGATGAAGGTTTTCAATTGTTGTACAGAATCGACTTTTAATCACATGTGATAATGGGATCAAGAAAGAAATCATTTTTATTCCACAAAAGAAGTACAGAGCAGACTTCGTATCGAAGAATAGCTTGATGATCGTTTAGTTCATGCGGCACCTATTTATTCAGCTTTTTTGTTTTTCCAATTAGTCTCAAATGTCGAATAACTGTTGAATGATACACATTGAGTTCTTCTACCACTTTTAGGTTTGTTTCAATAATGGTTCTTAAATCAATAAATTCTATAATTAAAGGACGTCCACGACCCTTCTTTTCATCAAGGCTTTCTTTTCTATTACGACATTTTTGGAATCAGTGTTGAACTGTACGTTCACTAATTGACACTTCGTTAAAAACAAATTTGATATTTCGAGCACTTTCTTTTGCTTTACGTCCCAATTTAAACACATACAAAAAATCGCGCGAACTTGATTTTTTTCCCTAACTAATGCAAGAGGTTATATCCAATAATACTAAAGAATGAAAACAATAGACATAAGTTGAAATCAGTAGTGCTAATTTCACTGTTTGCAATGATGTATCACATGACCAACAAAATATAAGGGTAACTAGAAAAATCGGTACCAAAATTAACCCTTAAACTGCACGTTGGGGTTAAAGTGATCTCAAAAACAATCTGTTTTGTATGTTTCATACAGAAAGCGTGTAGTTTAAGGGTTAAACTGTTAAAAACCGCAATTAGTTTTTGCACCGAACTAATAATTTTGCTTCAAATTGGGCTACAGAATTAAAGATGGAAAAGAAGCAAATAAGAACAATTTTTTGTAAGCGTTCAAATCGGATGGTAATGCAGTAAAAAGTGCTCGTAAACTAAACGTTGTTTTTGGTGTGGGTGTTGTTAAAGAACGTATGGTGCAATGATGGTTCCAAACATTTCGTGCTGAGTATGAGACCCTTAAAGATGAAGAAGGTCGTGGGTATCCTTCTTCAGTTCATAACGATCAACTGAATGCGTTAGTTGAATCAGAACCACCACAAAATCGAAAGCATGCATAAAAGTTAGCGTTAATCATCCAGTAGTTATGAACCACTTAAGGCAGCTAGGAAAATTTAAAAAAAATGATAAATGCGTGCCTCACAAACTAACTAAACCGCAATTATTTCTCCACCAACCTAATACTTATGTCTTTAAAAATTCAATCGGTTTCATTTCTACTAAATGAATAAATTACAGAAAAGATTAGTAGTAAAGCTAATAAATAAAGCTTTTGAAATGTTTTATTTATAAAATGATGAATTAGTAATTGATTTCAGTCAATAAATTTACAAAATTAACTGTATAATAATTATAGTAGATTTAATGTGATAGATTTAATGTACAATATTAGGTTGGCGCAAAAATAATTGCGGTTTTTATTATTTTAAATTTCGCACCGATTTTTCTAGTTATTATTTTCTTTTGTTAAAGTCATGTGACACATCATTGTAAACAAGCAAATTAGCACTCGTGATTTCAGTTAATTGTATTGTTTATTATATTGTGTGTTGTTTTCATTCTTTAGTATTGTTGGATATAATTTCTTAATTCAGTCATGGAAAAATAATAAATTCGCGCGATTCTGTTGTATGAGTTGAACTTGGGACGTGAAGTAACAGAAACTATTCGAAATATCAAATTTGATTTTAATGAAGAGTCAATTAGTGAACGTACAACTCAATACTTGTTCCAAAAATTTCGTAATGGAAATGAAAGATTTGATAATGAGGAGGGTCATGGACGTCCAGCTATAGACAATCACGAATTAAGAACCATTATTGAAGCGAAGCTATATAAGACAACTCGAGAAGTGGCAGAAAAACTCAATGTTCATCATTGAACAGTTGTTCGACATTTGAACCTAACTGGAAAAACAAAAAAGCTGAATAAATGGATGCCGTATGAAATAAACGAACATCAAGCAATTCGGCAATGATCCCTTTCTTGATCGCATTGTCACATGTGATGACATGTGAAGCAACAGAAACTGATCTTAAACTAAACGATACTTTTTGTGTCAGTACTGTTAAGGAACGGACGATGCAATGGTAGCTACAAAAATGTATAGCCTTGAAGATGAACAATGTCACGGATGTCTTTTACTTCATAGCGACCAGCTGAAGGCGTTAGTTGAATCAAAACCATGCACGACAATTCGAGAGCTTACAAAAAAGTTAGGCGTTAGTAATCCAATCGTTTTGAATCACTAAGAACAGCTAGTACAATCTAAAATGTGAAAAGTATATTTAAATTTGAAGGTAATAAACCGCAATTATTTTCTACCAAGCTTATAATTATTTAAATCAAGACAAGTTCACTGTATATTTGTGTGTATCTATAACGTAATTTGAACAGCTTCATCGTTGTATGTGATTTCATAGCGCTAAAAGTGTTAAGTACTGTGTACTCTTTATATTAGGTTGGTGTAAAAAAAATTGCGTTTTTTATCGTTTTAAATTTGGCGCCGACTTTTCTAGTTACCGTTATCTTTTGTTTTAATTATGTGATGCATCATTGTAAACAATGAATTTGGCATTAGTGATTTCAGTTAATGTCAAAGCCAATTTGCACGATTTTGTCGTATGAATTTAATTTGGGACGTAAAGCAATAGAAACTGCTCGAAATATCAAATTTATTTTTAGGGAAAGGTCAATAAATGAACGTATAGCTCAACACTGGTTCCAAAAATTTTGTAATGGAAACGAAAGCCTTGTTGATAAGGAGTTTTGTGGACGTACTTCAGCTATAGTTAATAATTATTGACTATTGAACCATTATTAAAGCGGATCTACGTCAAACAAATCGAGAGCTGGCAGAAGCATCCAATGATCATTCAACAGTTCGAAATTTAAGTATAATTCGAAAAATAAAAAAGCTGGATAAATGGGTGCCGTATGAACTAAGTGAACATTAGCAATTCGAAGACTGTACAAAATCGAATCTGACCTTCATTTGTGTAACAAAAATGATCACTCTCTTGATAGCATGGTCGCATGTGATGAAAAGTGGATTCTCTACAACAATTGGAAACGTTCATCACTGTGGCTAGATCGAGGAGAAGCACTAAAACAGTTTCCTAAATTGAAATTTTATGAAAAAACATTTGATCACTGTTTGGTAGTTGGCAGGTGGCATCACTCACTACAACTTTTTATAATCTGTTGAAACAAAGTAGAAAAATATTGTTAGAAAATTGAAGAAATGCATGAGAAGTTGCATCATTTACGACCAGTATTAGTCAATCGAAGAGGACTGATTCTTCTTCATGACAAAGCCCGACCACATGTCTCACAAATGACTTTGAAAAAAGTTAAATGAACCAGAAAGACCTGTACCAGACACTTTATCATTTTTTTAAACATTTGACCAATTTCCTACAAGAGAAAGTTTTCAAAGATCAAAAGCATCAGCTCATAGCGCTTCCGATGAATTCGTTTATTCCGGGACTCTAGTACTCTATTTTTTAGGAATAAACAAACATACTTCCCTTTGAAAGAAATGTGTGCAGGACAATGCTCCTTATTTTGACTAATAAATATAAATTTTAATTATTTTTATGGGTCTTTATACTCGATACATAAAAACCGCAATTATTTATGCACCTACCTAATAATTATACAAAATGAAAGAAGTTATATATTAAATTTATAATTAAGGAATAACCGTAAAAAATAATTTCGTTTCACCTATTATCACTGACATCAAACATGAGCCAATCTATTATTAATATTATATGAAGTCATTTTTTTAATTTAAACTTTTTCGTAGACATTTTTATATACCTCCTGTCAATACCTGGGCACCTTTTAGAATTTTCTTGCTCAAACATTATTGACTTAATGGTAAAATAAAGTTTAGCCTGGCCCGATTCGTTATTTGTGTCATTTAACAGTGATTCCCGTATAAAGTCTTAATTTTTTTAAAAAAAAAGTATATCTTACTGGAAATCAAAATTGACAACCCCTCTGTTCAATATTTGGGTTCCTTTTGTACTTTCTTGTTCAAAAATTATTGGCTTAATGGTAAAATAAAGTTTAGCCTAGCCCGATCCTTGTTATTTGTGTCATTTAACAGTGATTTCCATATAAAGATTTAATTTTGTTTAAAAAAAAAGTATTTCTTAATCGGAAGTCAAAATTGACAACCCCTTTGTTCAATACCTGGGGAGGGGGGGGGGGGTTCCTTTGCACTTTCTTGCTCAAAAATTATTGACTTAATGGTAAAATAAAGTTTAACCTACCCCGATCCTCGTTATTTATATCATTTAACAGTAATTTCCATATAAAGTTTTAATTTTTTTAAAAAAAGAAGTATTTCTTATCGAAAGTCAAAATTAACAACCCCTCTGTTCAATATCTGTGTATCCTTTTGCACTTTCTTGCTCAAAAATTATTGACTTAATGGTAAAATAAAGTTTAGCGTAGCCAGAATTTCTACAGAATTCTATCTTGTAGAAATAAACAAACTTATTTTTCGTAATAAATATAATTTTTAACTGACATGCGTTTTTATACTCGATATGTAAAGACCGCAATTATTTTTTTCCAACCTTATAATATGAAAATTAATACTAAGACTTACCAGTGTAGTTTATGAATAAAGTTGTTTTTTAATCATGCGTTGGTAAAACGTACCTAAAACAAAAATATGTTATTAAATTATTGTCTAAAATTTTTTTGATTAAAAAATATAATTTTTAACTGACATACGTTTTTATACTCGATACGTGAAAACCGCAATTATTTCTGTACCAACCTAATATTAACTCTTGTTCTCAACACTGTCGTTCTTACTATGAATATCAATAATTTTAAAATTATTTAATTCCTGTCTGATTAACAACCATTATTTCAACAATAAAACATTAAAAGAATGAGCAAATTCGAGTAATAAAAAAGTGTAAGGTCAAAGCTTGTATATTTTTCACATATGCATTGGATATTTGCTTATATCAAAGAGTCTGAATATCGTTTCACGCTTCAATTAACGAACCGGAGAAAAACGTTTAACGTCGAGCTCAAAGTACAAGAGCATAAAGATCAGTCTTGAACGCAACTCTGGCCCGTCGTGCGCGATCCATCATTTGAAAAACACCGTCCTCGGTTATTCGGTTTTTCGCCGCTGAGCATTTACAGTTCCACAATTTCTTTTTTGACGCTAATGGCGCTCGTAATTTGCTTACTTGCCGCATGCAGCGAACAAGTGGAAGATCGCGTACAACGAGAACGAACTGTTTTTCGTTTTCTTTTGATGTCGCCGGTTCGATACAACAAAAGGCGACACTGTTTATGTTTGTTCGTTCACGGAGAGGTGTTCGATTCTTTCAAATAACTTTTGTGCTTTTCTTTCGAATTTGTTTTATTTTTCTTTTATATCATTTCGTTCGATACATTTCTTGTTATACTCATATATATATATATATATATATATATATATATATATATAAATATATATATATATATATATATAGCAGTGTTTTTTGAGTGGTAGCCGCGTTTCAAAGAAAACCGTGTATAAAACAATCGCAGAGGAAAGACATAACTTACATTGAAAAATAAGGGATAAGTTCTATAATTTTCTAAAACAACATGAAACCAAAGTAGTGAGTTAAAATACACCCAAAATCGCATAAAAAAGTTTATGAAAATTCTTAAAAATAAGAATATCTAAAAAATTTCTATGAAAATCTGAAAGAAATGGATGACAAACTTAATAAGCTTGTTTTAAAAATTTATTCGTTTGATTTTATTGAAAAGTAACAATTTGTTTTACATTTTTTGATCAGAATTATTGTTACTGTCATTATACTCAATACAATGTATGATATTTTAATTTAAAAAAAATCTTTTTATTTATCTATTATTTACAATCACGACAGTGAACTATTGCTGTTGAAAGTCATCATAGTAAAAATGGCACGAAATTCAAAATGACACCTCCTTTTGGGGCACCTATATATATATATATATATATATATATATATATATATATATATATATATATATATATATATATATATATATATATAGTCAAGTTTCCTTTTATGCGGTAGATATGTTCCACAGACAACTACATATAAAAAATTGCACAAAACAGACAACTTATGTTGAAAAAATAGAGATACGTTCTATAATTCTCTAAGACAGCATAAAAATAAATCAATGATTTAAAATAAATCCAAAATCAAATAAAAATTTTCATGACAATTCAGAATGCCTGCTTTTTATGAATACCTAAAATTTCTTCAAAAATCTGAAAAAATTGATATAAAACTTAATATAAGTTTGTTTTAAAAATTTATTCGTTTAATTTCATTGAAATATAACAATTCTTTTTACATTTTCTCATCAAAATTATTGTCACTGTTTGACAATGTTCGGCATCACTTGCAAACTGGTGCGAAATCACTTTCATCACTAGAAGAGATAGTCAGCGCATCAGATTTGCATTGTAAAGACAATGGTTCTTCACAAACAGAATTAGGAAATTTTACCTCGTTCTGCGTTGATTTTTTTCCTCTGGCAATATAATCAGTAATTAAACTTTTTTCAATTATCATTTTACTATTTTTTATGCAGTTCACGATACCCAGACATGCAGTTATTCAGTTAACGTTGGAATTTGAACGTTCGTTCAGAATTTGTGTCATTAACAGGAAAATGATTTTTAAATTATTGAAAAACTGAAGACATTTTAGAATTATATTTGCAGTGAGGGGGACATGTTTTTCTTCCGCTTCACTATCGTTTTCTGGATCTTCCATGATATCTAAAGTGATACCAATAATATCATCGTCTCTTAAGGCATTATCAACAAGCTATTCGTCAACATTATTCTAGATAAAGGTATTAAAAACTTCTCTAACAATTCTATGTGCCAAAGTAATGATTTCAGCTGATAATGTCGATGTTTGAATAGTTGAACTGTTTGCAACACATCCAGACCAAGCTGCTTTCCAGCAATCATTTAAAGTTTGTGGTCTTGCTTCAGCGAAAGCAGATGCAACATGATTTAAAAAGTCTATAATAGAAGTTTCTAAACTAAAAAATACAAATTTAAAAAAACAGATGTGTATGCTCATGTACGCAGGACTGAAGTGAAACTTCATTATTTTTATGTACATGTAGGGAAAGGAGGATTGTTGTAAATTACAGGTTCAATAATATAAATAAGACATTCTATAATTAAATAGGGAAGGGTTCATTGCTATAAATTATATGTTTAATAATATAAAGAAGACATGTTATAGTGAAAAACATTATTTTATTCGGATTCAATTTGTTCGTATTCTAAAAATGAGACAATCGGTTTATGATAACTAAAATATGATATAAAATGTTTTGACTTAAATATATAGAGAACTCTCGAGAATACAGCTCGATTGTAGTCCCTGATCGCGTAGCTGCTTCATTAGAGTTATTTATAATATTTAAAGTCAATTTTACATGAATAAATGCATTTAATGGTAGGAAAACATCAGAAGGAAAGATCACGTTAAAGTATCCGCTCAAAATCATCGGAATTTTGTCATAATTAACATCGATTAGATTTGATCCCTCGAAGGAATAGATTGATAAAGTACTGTGTATGAATTTGATGATATCTTCGAGTTTATGATTTGGTAAGATAGAGATAGCGACCATCAATATGACTATTCTATTTTCCGAAACAAATTGAGCACCACATATATCTCCAACAGTTATTGTTGTTACTCATATCGATTGTGTTTGTTGAAAACTGAAATCCATGTGGGGAGTAAAAACATTATTGTATCACTAGATTTGTGATAAATCTCCACTCCTCCAGATCGAACTGTTGGACAATTAAATTGAAGAACACAATTGAATTTAGGGATATCGATTCAATCCTCGTTATTTATCCTAGTCTCAGAAAGAAACAATACGTTTGACTGCTGAATAACTGTGTCAATGAGATCGACTGAGTGAGAACGAAGACTGACAATTTAAGGAAGAAATTGACAATCCTCACTTACTGCGGTTGAAATCTAGTAATACATTCTACATTGTCACCAGTTTATTAACAGATAATCTATGAAATTCCTCCTGTAGAGAACTCATTGATGTTTCTTTTCGTCGGCCATGATAAAACCTGGCTACATTATTATGAGTTATAATATAGAGTCCTTGTGTATTTTTGATCCGTGATAATGCTATATACAGTAACTGCTCACATCGAACCCCCTCTCCGTCCGTATTCCTCACCGCAGTATCTATGCGCACATCTCCCCCAACTCCCTCTCGTACTCATGCAGTCATATCCGTTCTATCTCTCTCGTTCGAGGCTATGTTCATGATAACGTTTGTCATGATACGTCATATGATTTTACACCTCTCTAACGCGCCAATAGAAGTTTCACTTCAAAAAAAGAATGATTTACCAAACCTGTCCGGGATACTAAACCACCAACCTCCACGTCCGCATTCATGAAAAAAAGTCATACTACAAAAAGTAATTTGAGATTATAGCACTTTAAAAGAAATTTGAGATTAAAAA
Source organism: Acanthacorydalis orientalis (assembly GCA_034766995.1). Lineage (NCBI taxonomy): Eukaryota > Metazoa > Arthropoda > Insecta > Megaloptera > Corydalidae > Acanthacorydalis > Acanthacorydalis orientalis. The sequence goes on along the minus strand of CM068319.1, from coordinate 2,715,236 downwards.
CTTTAGTGAATCTTGAAACACTTCACATACACTATCGAAAAATGTATGTACTTTTAAAACGAACATCAGACAAAATTTTGATGTAACGAAAGTTTGTGATGTACAAAAGTTACTCGCCGCTATTAAAAAATGAAAAACAGCAATTGTATTCGTGGAACTCTACCAGCTGTCACAAAAACACGATGGCACATGAATTTCACATTACAAGTGTTATGATTTCAACTCAACAATTGCTCGAACTGTGCTCTTCGCACTCCTAATACTTGAGGATATAGCAACAACATTTGCTTAAGTCAAAGGTCATCGTGCCTCGCACATGGACCTGTAGCGAATTTTATTTTTTATAGCGAATTATGTATTTTTAAAAAACAACAAACCGCTCGAGATAACTCGAGCCGAACGGCTTAGTTTTAAGTACAGTTACTGACTGCTTTATTGTGCGATTATTACAGTATTTAAAATGGCTCTTATCATCTCAATAGGATATGATTGTAATTTATTAACATTATTGGAAAATTACAATATTCTTTATCCTGTTATGAAATGTACGTCTTAACACTAGATTTACGGAACCTGTCAGTTTGACGGGTTTCTGATTTCATGCTTAAAAATTCCGAACATGTAAATATTATTTTCTAGTTATTATATGTTGGTTTTTAATGATATAATGTAGTGAATATATATCTCCACTCATTTTATCTGAAAAACCTATATTTTATTATTTCTATATGTTGTATACCTATTTTTACGAAAATCCGTCAAATTGACGGGTTACTTAATTTACAATCAATCGTTTCTGTTGTTGCGGAGTAACAAAAATAAAAATGAGAATGAGTAAGGAAAAACAAAATAAATAACGGCTGTTTAGCAGCGAGTACGTAAACGAACAGCTTTGAACTATTTGTTCACAAAAAGAGCAAACCTTATCATATCACGAATGATCATCTCAACAGTGCAGTTTGCAGAGAAACGATGTGATATTTGAAAATTTAGTGAGGCTGAACTTATTATTTATAATGCAATTAGAGCAAAACGAGTGATTATTTCAAAAGTGAATTTTGCAGAAAAGGAAGTGGAGTTTATTTACTAAACAAAGATTTGAATTTTTCAAGGTAGTTTGAAAATCTATCCATAAAGAAATATTTTTTTACGTTTATGTTCTGCATACTTGGCTAGATATTATGGACAAGTCTCGAAAAGATATTGAATTGATAAAAAAAACTAACCAGTATAGATGAACACCTATCTGGATCGGATTCTGACGCAAATGTAACCGAACTAACGTTGATTTTTGTAATATGGAACAGATTTATCCAAAATAGTCAGGCTTGTTATAAACCTGCCACGAACATTACAATCGATGAACAATTGTTCACAACTAAAGCTAGATGCCGATTTTCACAGTACATGCCAAATAATCCCGATAAATTCGGAATTAGTTTTGGTCGGCATCGGACGTTACAAGCAAATATCTTATAAATGGTTTCCCATATTTAGGGAAAGACGAAATACGACCATCAAATATACCCTTGAGCAAATTCGTCGTACTTAAGATTGCTGAACCATATTTAGGCCGTGGAGAAAACATTTCTACTGACAACTTTTTTACAAGCATTTCCCTTAAAAAAAAGTTGCTTGCAAAAAAAACTCCTCTGGGGACTATACGTGCAAACAGAAGAGAATTGACAAAAATTGCAAAGGCTAAAAAGGATAATACGATCCGATTTTCCACAAAATTTTATAAATCAGATAAGTACGTTCTCACAGTTTACAAATCCATGCCAAACAAAAACGTATTATTGCTCAGTTCTAAACATTAAAATGTCAAAGTAGAAGGTAAAGCTAAACGTGTCTCTGAAACAATCACATTTTACAACAAAACCAAGTTTAGGGTGGATGTTATAGACCAAATGGCTAGAAAATATAGCGTGAACGCAGGGTTCCGTAAATGGTCCCTTCAATTGTTTTCTAACATTTTAGATTTGGCAGCCATCAATGCCTGTATATTGTACTAAGAGACCACTGGAGTAAACATATCTAGAATGAATTTTATTTTTCAACTGGCTGAAGAACTAGGCAGTTGATCTTCGCAACGAACAAAATACTAGTTCAAATTTATTGCCAGTTATACAAAATCTTAATGTACGAAAGTCTTCCAAAATCGGATTATGTAAGAAAAATAGGTCTAATAATATTTGCATTAAGTCTAACAAGTATGTATGCGGAAAATGTACATTCAAAATGGAGTTTATATGTAAAAAATATACTGAATAAAACTGTAAATAAAAATGTATTGATTTAAGATAAAAGATTTACAAAAAATTGCATTTTAATTTACCCGTCAAAAAGAAGGATTTCATTAAAAATAGGTATACAGTCGATACCCGTAAATCAAGTGTTAATTAGTAGTTTTAAATTTATTGTTTTGTTTACAATAATAGTACAATTATTTATAATTTTGTTTACAAAATATTCTTTTTGTCTAGGCATGGTATGATCGGTATTACAGATGTACTTATTCTAAGATAATAACGTTTCATTAAATGACTATTCTATAGGGTTAACTGATATATAGCTATCTCGCCTCATCGTGCCATCACAACGTTGATTTCACATTACTTGACCTAAGGTAGGGCAGATGGCATTACTCTCGTAACAAGGCCGAAAAAAAGGTCCTTCCGCCAATCATCCCCTACTGCCAACCATCCCCGGTCTCCCCTACATATATCATAATAGACATTACTGTTAGAAATAGTAATGAATAAATTATTAACCTAAATTCGATATCAAATAATGTGCAAATTATGTTGAGTAATTATACGACGAAAATTGATATCGAACAGTCATACCGTTAATGGCGTACAATGATGCAGAAAAAGAATGATGCTGGATTGATGACGGTAATTATGTTACATGGAATACATGTTACACAATATTACAAACATATTCCAGATCATGTGACGAGCTAATTACGCGGTGACGTCTCTAGGGCTTTCCAAAAATATTCAGAATGTACATTAAAAAACAAACACTAGACCACCATTTTGTTCTCTTTATACATAATTTCGTATATTCGTACATGTAATACGATACGCATTACATTTATTCAAATACGTACATACATATATACATATATATATATATATATATGTACGTATGTATTAAATATCAACGTCATTAGTGTTATTCGTGGGTTGGTTCGAAAGTAATATTGCAAGGGTCGTATTCCGCAAACAGAATTTAAAATGATGAAAGGGCATATTAAATAAAGATTATCTTAAAACTCAAGGGATTCAAAATGAGATGTAACTACACTGACTTAATTTACTGTGAAAAAATAATCTTAATCTTTAAATACTGTAGGATTGTATTGAGTTACTAGAGAAATAATTGCGGTTTATGAGTTTCAAATTCATATGCATTTCTCTCAGTTAACAATCAACTTTATTAACCATCCCGTCAATACCCGGATACCCTTTTGTACATTCTTGTTCAAAAATTTGGACTTAAAGGAAAAATATAGTTAAGCCTAGTCAGTTTCTCGTTTTTTGGGTCACTTTACAGTGATTTCCATATGAAGTTCTAATTTTTTACCAAAAAAAAATGTATCTTATTGGGGGTCAAAATTGACAACTATTTTGTTTTTCAAAGATAAAAAATCATCTAAAAGCGCTTTAGATGAACTCGTTATCTCCAGGACTCTAGTACCCTATTTTTTAAGATTAAACAAACATGTTTCCCTTTGGGAGAAATGTGTGCAGGACAATGCTCCTTATTTTGACTAATAAATATAATTTTTAATTATTATATGGGTTTTTATAGTAGATACACAAAAACCACAATTATTTATGCAACAACCTAATAATTATATAAAATGAAATAAATTACATATTAAATTTATAATTACAGAATAAACGTCAAAAATAATTTCGTTTCACCTATTTTCACTGACACCAAACATGGGCCAACCTATTATTAATATTATATGAAGTCATTTTTTTAATTTAAACTTTTCCGTTGACATTTTTGTATACCTCCTATCAATGCCTGAGTACCCTTTTGCACATTCTTGCTCAAAAATTATTGACTTAGTAAATTAAAGTTCAGCCTAGCCAGATCCTTGTTATTTGGGTCATTTTACAGTGATTTTCGTATTAGGTTTTAGTTTTTCACAAAAAAAGTATATCTTATCGGGGGTCAAATTTGACAACCCCTCTATTCAATACCCGGGGTACTCGATCTTGAATTATAGGCAAACAGAGTTCTTCTCCCAATGGACGCAAAAGGCAGCGGCACTCATTCGTCTTTTATTAATCATTTTATTATTTTCATAATATATATTATAAACTTTTAACTCACAATATCGGTTATGTTATAAAAAAAAGATAGAGGCCAACCCTTTGCTGACATTTTCGTAGTGTTCCCCCCCCAAGCATTTGATGCATGTTGTCGACTCCAATCTCCGTTTTATTATAATAATGAATTATTTCTCATTTTTTTTTATTAGCGCTTTCAGTCATATCTGAATGCATCGTAGATAAAAATATAACAGATTTATTTTTCTTCGGAAAATAAAAATAAATTGTAACATTTTCATGGACACCAAACAGTGTTGAGTATATTTTACGAATTTTAGAAGCAGCTATTTTTTGTTTCTTTTCAAAGTTTGAACGACTGTAAGGTTCCACGATAAAAGAAATTTCAACAAAGGTAGAGTTGTAAAAAAATTATCCATAGAAATATTTCTGCCTGATCACTGGTATAATGAAGCCAAATCTTTCACGACTCGTTCACTCTGATTCGGTTCTCGACCGTCCGCTTTTTTTTTCGGTATAAATTTGTCCTTGGGTATGAATTTTCTGCATCGCAAATTCACCAGACTTTAATTCCTTATTTTTCTGATTTCGATGGGATATATTGAGTGAATTTTGTTCTACCTCTAAATGGGTTAAGCTGCTCATCAATCGTCAGGCATTCTGTTGATTTCTACATTGTAGCTAGGTTTAAATTTAACATCCTCGAAATATCTCGCATGGGAGCAGCTTTTTCTCTTCAATACGAGATCTTCGAATATTAGCATCATCAGTTCTAATGTTAAGACCCGAGTGTGTGTATTCGGTGTCAGAAGTGGATGTTACTTTAAAATCACAGCTGTTCGGTGCATACTAAGGCATACTGCATACGAGGTCAGACAATTAAGTAATGCGACAAAATTCAAAAATCGAGTATATTTAAAAATTAAGGTACATCGCTGCAATTCCCTTCAAAGTAGTCCCCTCCCGCATCTATACACTTATTCCAGCGAGTTTTCCAGTTTTCGTAACAATTCTGGAACACTTCTTGTGGGATCTCTCCGAGTACTCTCGTCACAGATTCTTGGATATCTTCAACGGAGTCAAAATGTCGACCTTTGACGAATTTTTTCATATGGGGGAATAGGAGAAAGTCGCAGGGTGACATGTCCGGTGAATAGGGCGCTTGTGGTAACGTTGCGATGCCTTTAGACGCCAAAAACTGAGAGACACTGAACGCACTGTGACAGGGAGCATTGTCGTGATGCAGAACCCAAGTCTTCGCGATCTCTGGACGCACTCTGAGCACCCTTTTTCGTAATTTTTCGAGCACATTGCGGTAGAATACTTGATTTACGGTTTGTCCAGGTGGTACGAACTCTTTGTGAACCACCCCTTTGCTGTCGAAGAAGCAAATCAACATGGTTTTCACTTTGGACTTGCTCATTCTCGCCTTCTTTGGCCTTGGTGCACCAGGGGACAGCCACTGTTGGCTTTGTCGTTTAGTTTCGGGGTCATATTGAAAGAACCAATTTTCATCACCAGTAATAACTCGATCGAGAAGAGTAGGATCACTTTCAACCTGCTCGAGACAATCTCGCGCACCGTTGCTCTAAATTTCTCTGTTCCATTTTCGTGACATGCACTACTCGCGCGTTGTTACAAAACACTAAACAGCTGGCGAAGAAATGATCGTACGAGGATGGTCAAGGTCTCAATCGAGAGAGTAGGGATCTGCTATTACGGTGGCGGAGTTACAAATTCGCAGTGTTACCACAGGCCGAGAAAAAAAATCGGTCGCATTACTTAATTGTCTGACCTCGTATGTTATAGCAGGTTAGTGTTGATAGACATGGGTTTTTATCGTGCTGCTGTTTGGCTGTCAACAAAAGTAGTTCAGTTTTGAAATTTAAGTCAGTCCACAATAGAAAACAGCACAATTCAGAATCGGATCTGCATTGATTCATTACTTAAAATAAAATACACTTATTATTAAATTAATAAGTGTGTGCAGTAATGACATTACAGAAGGTCTGCATATGTTTGCTGCACCAACTCATTCTTGTACATCTAATAAATCGTAAGATATTCCAAAATCTATTAATTCTAATTTTAGCTCGATATAGAAGATAAGACACGATATAGAAGATTAGTTGCCCGCCACAACTCGGTTGTATGCTCGACATTAGAATTATTTACACCGGAGGTAATGAAAATGTCCAGAAATGCATAAAATTCTTGAATCGTGAAATCTTTACATACCTTTCTACACGTCTGCACTCGCCAGAATCTTATCTAAAGATGAATTTATGCTAACGAATTTGTTCGTAAAATTTCCCGAGAATTCCCAGAATAAGTGTAGGGGATGACTTGTCGATACAAAAAAGGTTGGCAGATGGGTACCCCTGGTATTGAACGAATTAGAAGATTTTGGGTATTGACAGGAGGGATATTTCTATAAGAAATTATTTCACTATAATGTAAATCATTAGATTTACGAGTCTGTTTTCCTTATTCTACACAGAACTAGTTAGCCGCAATGCATACTCTGTCTATACATCACAACAAAGTCCTTACAGTAAAACTTGTAACGACCAGTAAATAAATTAGAAACTAAATCCCCCTGAATCTTACCTATTTATAAACACAGATAAGTTCCGCTCGCAGTTTATCATCAAACATTAACGAAGGTTTATGTATAGATAAATAGATAATAGCAGACCGATAGAGCGGATAGCGAGCGAGAGGCCGAGATAGTGGAGACTGTTCTGTGTGTCCGTATCGACGATAATGTAAACATTCGCATCTTGATGAAGTGCGTACACCGATGGGACTGACAGATTACGTCACCGGGTTTCGATGTATTGACCCGTCGCCACTGCAGATGCTATAAGTCATGCGAAATTAATTACAGGAGCATTTGTCGTAACCGCCGAACGTATTTCAAAAGCAACAGCGCCGCACCAGTGGCGATGGCAGCGGCGACGGCGTCACCGACGTCGGTTCGACGGGTCGTCGCGACTCACAGGGCACGTCGAATCGAACGCGTTCGGTTTTTGTATCGTGATTTATTGATGCCACATTAGATGCACACGATGCTGTTACTCCCGTACACTTAGATCAGTCATAATTTATTGGGCTGTCATCTCGTTAAGCCGTATTGAACGAGATTTTCGTTAAGTAGATAGTACTTTTTTACCTTTATGCTATGAAGATGAATGATGGGCCGCCTAAAGTTCGACAGTAATGTTAAATTCCAGAACGACATTTTTATAATACATTATCTATTGATGATATCACTTATATCTTTTTTTCTCGATATCTTTTGAGTTATTTTCGTTTCTCAAACTTTTCTTTAATTAAAAAAACAAAACATTTATTATGTAATTTAAGTATATTTATTGTATTTTTTTAAATGTTACAGCAGTTATTAAACTAAGTACTGAATCGCCCTATTTTCGCTTGCCAAAAATGAGGCAGCAATTAGATATTTTCTTAGTTATATCTAATACCACAAGATGGCGCAAATAGAACGAAGGGGTTTAAAACATTAATATTCTTCTATCGTATCCAGAAACGATACATACATATATACAAATATATATATATATATATATTATATTCATTTTTCCATTCATAAAGCTCTGTTTTATTTTTCGATAGCTTTTATTTTCTTTAATAGTCTTCCTTCTAAGTTCATTGTTGCATTTGGACTTATAGACAGAATAATTAACGCAGTGTCAACTTAAGCTAAAGGCCGGTTTGTGTCATCAAAAGATTATGCTGTCTGTATGATGGGATTGCAAAGATGATCTTTTATGAACTGCTCTCCATTACCGAAACAATTCCAATAAGTATTGTCAACAATTGAAAAATTTGATGACAATAATTGAGGAGAAGTGTTTAGAATTCTTCAACCCGTCTATGTTTATTAAATAAATAAATAAATTAACACTTGTTTAAGAATTTCGACAACTTCGTATAAGGTAAGATTTTCAACAACCGAACTGCTTCCGGAAGTGCATTCCAAGATTTTATCAGTTTTAGAACTTCGAAATTTCACACCATCAGAAAAAAAACTTGTAATGGATTGCAAAAAATGTGTCGAATCAAATGTTGCTCATTTCGATTAATCCTCCTGTCAATACGCAAAATTTTCCAATTCGTTCAATACCTGGGGTACCTGTATTCTCCGTACAATATTCTCCACCTACTTTCCGACCCTTTTTTCTTCAAATTTGATAGCTGTATCTCAACAAAGAAAGTGGTTATCCCCTGCATTTATTCTGGGATTTCTCAGGAAATTTTACGAACTAATTCCGTAGCATTACTTCATCTTTAAATAAGATTCAGGCGAGTGCAGACGTGTAAAAATATATGGAAATATTTCACGATTCAAGAATTTTATGCATTTCTGGACATTTTGATTACCTCCGGAGTAAATAATTCTAATGTCAATCATACAACCGAGTTGTGGCGGGCAATATCTTATCTTCTACATCGAGCTAAAATTATAATTAATAGATTTTGGAATATTTTACGATTTATTAGTATTGATGATGCTAATATTCGAAGAACTCGTATTGAAGAGGACAAAGCTGGTCCCATACGAGATATTTGGATGATGTTTAATGCAAACCTAGCTACAATGTAGAAATCAACAGAATGCCTGACGATTGATGAGCAGCTTAACCCATTTAGAGGTAGAACAAAATTCACTCAGTATATCCCATCGAAATCAGCAAAATTAAGAATTAAAGTCTGGTGAATTTACGATGCAGAAAATTCATATCCATTACAAGGACAAATTTATACCGGAAAAAAAACGGACGGTTGACAAGTGAATCAGGGAGAACGAGTCTTGAAAGACTTGGCTCCATTATACAAGTGATCAGGCAGAAATATTTCTATGGATAATTTTTCTATAACTCTACCCTTGGTGAAATTTCTTTTATCATGGGACCTTACAGTCGATTGAACTTTGAAAAGAAAGAAAAAATATATTCCGACGGAGATGGATGCTTCTAAATTTCTCAAAATATACTCAAGACTGTTTGGTTTCCATGAAAATGTTACAATTTATTTTTATTTTCCAAAGAAAAATAAATCTGTTATATTTTTATCTACGATGCATTCAGATATGACTGAAAGCGCTAATAAAAAAAATGATAAATAATTCATTATTATAATAAAACGGAGATTGGAGTCGACACCATGCATCAAATGCTTGGGGGGGGGCACACTACGAAAAGGTCAACAAAGGGTTGGTCTCTATCTTTTTTTTATAACATAATCGATATTGCGAGTTAAAAGTTTATAATACATATTATGAAAATAATAAAATGATTAATAAAAGACGAGTGAGTGCCGTTGCCTTTTGCGTCCATTGAGAGAAGAACTCTGTATGCCTATAAATCAAGATCGAGTACCCCGGGTATTGAATAGAGGGGTTGTCAAATTTGACCCCCGATAAGATATACTTTTTTTGTGAAAAACTAAAACCTAATACGAAAATCACTGTAAAATGATCCAAATAACAAGGATATGGCTAGGCTGAACTTTAATTTACTATTAAGTCAATAATTTTTGAGCAAGAATGTGCAAGAGGGTACTCAGGCATTGATAGGAGGTATACAAAAATGTCAACGGAAAAGTTTAAATTAAAAAAATGACTTTATATAATATTAATAATAGGTTGGCCCATGTTTGTTGTCAGTGAAAAAAGGTGAAACGAAATTATTTTTGACGTTTATTCTGTAATTATAAATTTAATATGTAATTTCTTTCATTTTGTATGGAAATTGGAGTCGATACCATGGATGAAATACTAGGGGGATACGCTACGAAAAGGGCATCAAAGAGCTGGCCTCTATCTTTTTTTATAATATAATTGATATTGCGAGATAGCCGTTTATAATATATATTATGAAAATAATAAAATGATTAATAAATGAGGAATGAGTGCCGCTGCCTTTTGCGCCAATTTGAAGAAGAACTCTTCATGTTTATAATACAAGATCGATCGAGAAATGATCAAATAATGAGGAATTTTACAACAAAGCTCTCTATTGAGAGTATGTTTGGTAAACAAATTAGTAGTAACGGCAACACTCCTTCAAAATCATCCGACCAAGCATTGGATAACACGGGAAAAATTGTTTCAGGCTAATGTCATATATATTATATTATTGTAATAAAAAAAAACGACGAAGAACCCGAAAATCATGCGAAGCGTGTAAAAAGTCTGTGTGAGGTACATACTATAAAACACTGTAATGAATGTGCTTAGTAAAGTTTATGTTCAAATTTATTTTTGCGTTTGTATTGACTTATTTATTTAGTTAATAAATATTTTCCTATTTCCTAAATCATAAGAATGAAGACATAAAATGAAATCAGTAGTGATAATTTCATTATTTACAATGATGTATCAGATGATTATAACAAAAGATAACGGAAACTGTTAAAATAGTCATAAAATTTAAAATGATAAAAATCGCAATTATTTTTGCACCAACCTTATAGAATAATCGAGCTTATTACTGAGTTTCGTATGTGCTTATATACTAAATGCATATCTTGTTTAGTCAACGTATCTTGTTAGTCTTAATCATAGCTCATCAATAGTTATAAAATACATCATTAATTAGTTTTTAACCTATTAGAAATATGTGATCGGGCGGGTATGGTGATAACCATAAGCCATGTCCGGTTAATTAATTGGAATACTGATAACTTAAATATATTTATTTTAGAGTCAATATATTGTGCATATAACTTCTATGTTATGTTACTTAGTATGGAAATTTTAATAATACACAAATATAATATTTTCAATTATCTATTTTTATGAATAAATGATCCTTGATGTCATTGGAAAATGTAAGTGAAATATAACGGAATTATTTATTTAAGACTCAATGGAAACTTTTTGATAATAGCAGTAAGAAAATAAAATATTAATTAAATACAAACAAAATGAAATAGAGTAAATGTTATTATAATAAAACATAAACAAAGTGATTTCGGTCCGTGTTAATATTTACTTAGATTCATACAAAACAAACAAACTATACTGTTTATTTTCTACATTCATAAAAAAAATGATATGAAATGTGAAAGAGCACTTGAATGTACTTTCAACACCCGACGTATAAACATCAAAGGTTAAATGAAGTAAGCAAAAGAATTCCATCACTCAATTGTAACACGTACGCCGACCACTTATCTCGAAATTCTTCACCGCATTCTTTTGGGAAGAACATGTAACCGTACCCTTTCAAGTACGCACCAGAGCGTCCTCCTCGACGCTCCATCCGCTGGATGTAACCCGAGTTATATGAAAATTGATCGGCCGTCGTTCTCGCATCGATGGATCACGCAGATACTATCGAAAAATGTAACGAAAAACAAACCGTAATTATCGCTCAACATGCTGTGTTTATTCTATTACTTTAGTATTTAGGATCTTGTTTCGAAATTAAAAAAGTTTTATTAGTTGTGTAACAGAATGTTACGTTATTATTTTCGAACGTTGAAAAATATTATAGAAGTTTCGCCACGCGGATTATCTGTTATCTTTATTCCACCGCTGTAACTTTTCAACTTTTCAAAGTTTAGGCGAGCGGTTTTTGTGTCGTTCTCGTTTCTTTTCTTTCCTTTCGGTCGCGGCGGACGCACGCGGGCGGAGAGATTTTTTTCATGCGACCGCACGAAAAAGTTTGCCACTTTTTTTCTCAGCGTTCCCTTCTACGTATTAAGAAAGTATCGAGAATGGTCATAATCAATGTTCGGCTCACAATTGTCCAATTTGCGTGCACGGACTGCGTATTGTATTTGCAGTGGGTGGGCGAGGAAAAAAAAGGAGTTCTTTCTCTTAACTTTCTCAGTTAATAAAGTTTATATCGACGGTGGTCACTCTTGAAAAGTTCATTCGCTCGACTTGATTTTCATGAATAATAATGTAAAGTTCACAAGAACTACAGAAAATTGTTCGAGAGTGAAATGTGGCTGGAGGAGCGTTGACGTTGAATATTATTACCGATAGGATAAATTTATTGTACATTTTAAAATTAACGATGTACTTTCATTATTACATTACTATTACATATATATATATATATATATATATATATATATATATATATATATATATATATACACGACGACATTTTTTGAAGCATAATTGAATTGTTCTCTGGCTAGCTGACCCTTCTCCGAAACCTCCATTATTATTTCTACCTACTACCGCTGGATTGTGTCTTAACTTGAACTCATAAGAAAGTAGACGCAAATCTTTTGTGGACATCATCTGTTAAAAGGTATAAAAAAATAAAAATAACAACAAAAACTCCGTATTTAAAAACAATTGACGGGTACAGTACATTACTCAACTCCAAATTGCTGAATTTGTAAAATATTGCATAGAATCTTTCTCAATCGCGGTCGATCCCTGACTGACTGAAATTTGGCAACTCGATACCTTACAACCTAACATATATATATATATATATATATATATATATATATATATATATATATATATATATATATATATGTATATATATATATATATATATATATATATATATACATACATATATATATATATATATATATATATATATATATATATGTATATATATATATGTATATATATATGTATGTATATATATATATATATATACATATATATACATATATATATATACATATATATATATATATATATATATTCATATATATATATATATATATACGAGTATATACATACATATATATTATATATATATACATATATATATATATATACACATATATATATATACATATATATATATATACACATATATATATATATATATATATATATATATATATATATATATATATATATATATATATATATATAGATATATACTGTATATATATATATATACATATACGAGGTCAGACAATTAAGTAATGCGACCGATTTTTTTTCTCGGCCTGTGGTAACACTGCGAACCTGTAACTCCGCCATCGTAATACCAGATCCCTACTCTCTCGATTGAGACCTTGACCACCCTCGTACGATCATTTCTTCGCCAGCTGTTTAGTGTTTTGTAACAACGCGCGAGTAGTGCATGTCACGAAAATGTCACGAAGCCCACCGAATGAACATCGCTCAAGATGGTCTCGAGCAGGTTGAAAGTGATCCTACTCTTCTCGATCGAGTTATTACTGGTGATGAAAGTTGGTTCTTTCAATATGACCCCGAAACTAAACGACAAAGCCAACAGTGGCTGGCCCCTGGAGCACCAAGGCCAAAGAAGGCGAGAATGAGCAAGTCCAAAGTGAAAACCATGTTGATTTGCTTCTTCGACAGCAAAGGGGTGATTCACAAAGAGTTCGTACCACCTGGACAAACCGTAAATCAAGTATTCTACCGCAATGTGCTCGAAAAATTACGAAAAAGGGTGCTCAGAGTGCGTCCAGAGATCGCGAAGACTTGGGTTCTGCATCACGACAATGCTCCCTGTCACAGTGCGTTCAGTGTCTCTCAGTTTTTGGCGCCTAAAGGCATCGCAACGTTACCACAACCGCCCTATTCACCGGACATGTCACCCTGCGACTTTTTCCTATTCCCCCATATGAAAAAATTCGTCAAAGGTCGACATTTTGACTCCGTTGAAGATATCCAAGAATCTGTGACGAGGGTACTCGGAGAGGTCCCACACGAAGTGTTCCAGAATTGTTACGAAAACTGGAAAACTCGCTGGAATAAGTGTATAGATGCGGGAGGGGACTACTTTGAAGGGGATCGCAGCGATGTACCCTAATTTTTAAATATACTCGATTTTTGAATTTTGTCGCATTACTTAATTGTCTGACCTCGTATGTTTAACCTTCTTAATAATACACTGAATCATTCTGCGAGGTATTCTCAAACTATTACCAATTTCTTTGATAGTTTTTTCGTTCCGATACATATTACAAATGTGTGGGCGTTCATCGACCAATAGTTCTCTAGTTTTCGTCATTTTTCCATTAAGAAAGTTGTTAAGGGAAATTTAAACAGTAATATATGATTAAAAAAAATAAATTCAATTATCATAACTTTAATTAAATCCCCAGATACTAATTTCACCTCAGACGCAAGTATTTTCCAAATTGCTACTTTAGGTTTTTCTATTAATACAAACTAAACAAAAAACCGAAATCACTATAATAACGTAAATTCAATATCAACATAATATGTACATAGACATCTGCATAGATGATTCAGGTAATCACGCATAATGTCAATGATATTAAGTTTAATATTATAATTTTTATTTCATGCAAATAATTTCCGGCGCAACTATATATATATATATATATATATATATATATACATTATTGGATCAGTGCAAAAGTTCGTATACGTTTTAATACGTACTGTTAAGAGTACCGCATGGCGGCTCTCGTGATTTAAATTTATTTATGTTAGATATCGTTCGAAAGGTAACAGTTACAGCTATCATTTGAGCATTAAACATATTTAAACTATTCCTGTACAAAACTCGTTTATAATAGAATTCGATTTGATTTGAAGTAAATCAGTACACATTCAAAATTAGTCAACGTTAGCAATAGTAATGCTAGTATACTCAACATAGTTAACAGTAATGCTAGTACATACTTAATATTAGCTACGTTAGATTGTTGTTAAAGTTGCTCCTTTTTGTAATTGACTGTTTAAATAAATCCATTTGTTACAAATAATTTGACATCTTGAACATCATAATACAGCATTAAATTCTTCAAGATTATCACACTGAATGACAGTAGAACAACTAGATTTCAATTGCAGAAGTACTAGTTATGGAAGTTCTAATCAAAAACTTGCCCTGATGCCAGAAGAAAAGCCTTAAAATCCCTATTCACAAGCGGGTATTCAACAATATATATACATATGAATATATATATATATATATATATATATATATATATATATATATATGTATATATATATATACATATAAAGACAAAGGTGAAATAACAATGTCAATTATGTAAAGCATTAAACGTAAACTTCAAATGTCTTTAGATAAACTTTACTATCTATCTAATTTAATCATGTCAAAATCCAGGATAGTTTTGTTTAAGATATGGATAAATTTATGAATTTCTCCATCTACATATATAACATACATACACACAGACATATATATATATATATATATTCATGTATATTAGTATTTCTGTCTACCTTTTTGTGCCACAGTTTCATTCTGTGTAGAAGCGCGGTGGCAGCGCTCGAGCGACCGACCTCTGTCTAGTAGACTAGTGGTACAAAACCGTGCCACCTTCCTCGCACCTCGACCTTCGTCGTTCCGACGACCTGTTCCACCCTCACGGCACTTGGCAGCCCTTCAAAACCGCACAGGTAGATAGGGAACACAACATATCCACTAGACGTGAAGTGGTGTGTCCCGTCATGAAAAATGGAAAACGGGGTGTGCGAAGAATACTCCATCGCAGCACCCACGTGCACTCACATCTACACACACACACTTTCATTTTATATTTATTTGTGTGTATGTGTGTGCGTGCGAGGTGAGTTGTATGGATGTGTAAAATATAGGTGAGAGAGGTCGGGGTTGCGTGCCCCAGCAATGGACACCGTTCGAGTGGCGGTATAGCTGTATGTTTTGGTAGTGCTTCGCGTGTTTTATACTTCATCCACTTTATAGTCTAAGATATTATTCTTGTATTTTTTTTCTGTATATTCCATTCCTTCGTTTATATTATTATCATTATTATACACGGGGCCCGCTTTTCCAGACGGACGAAATACAGTATTGTTCGGTGTAGATAAATGCTATATGTTTGTTTTGTTCTCGGTTATATATTTTTTTTTCGCTCTCGCCGTGTACTATTTTATTTAGGTAATTTATTTGCAAGATCCTGATTTTATAAGCGAGTAAAATTTTATACAGAAGAGATTTTTTTGCGTCGGCGAAATTCATTTTCAGAACACAAGACGATTGAACCGACTGTAAAATATATTTTATTGATTCCAGTTTTCCTCCTCTGTTAATAAATTAATTAATTTTTATTGAAAAATGTTCGTAATTGTTTTTCTTTCTGATATTTTATCATAAAATATATTTCTTTGACTCATTTATTATTATATGACACATTAAAAATATTTGTTGAAGTATTTCTATACAAGACAATAGAATCCGTTAATTATAATCACTTTGGGACTTACAATTTTGGATAACCGCCATTCACACTAGAACTACTGACAGTTAAGACGAAGCTATTTCTACCAAAACCAGTCAACATGACCGGTCTTTAAAAATTCTTAATAATAGAATATTTTTATATTTACTGACTTATTAGTTTCTTAGAAAAGGAATTCCATGTAGTATATTTTTTATATTACATATTAATCCATTTGAGACCAGGTTCCCTAAATGAGGATTGGCACGTTTTATCACTTACACATCAATCAGATTAATAAGTATAATAAAGAATATATGCTTTGGTAAAAAAAATTAAAATAAATTTCCATTTCAAAGTTATTCTTATAGTATAAAGTGAATTATTAGGTATAAGTAGTTACAATTTGTCAAATTTCTTAGAAACGTAATTTTTCTTTTGAGTGTATTTTCCGCATACATATTTTTTACAGATATTACAAATGGCAGTAGTCTTAATATTAAGGAACAGCTAGACTTTGTGGACCCGAAAATGGGAATCAGATACATGATTTAATTTTTCATCTATAATCAGGACACATTACTCATACTATATTTTGAAAAATAAAAAAGATGAAAATATCACAAGGAAAAGAGATATTACAGATTTAACCGTTTTTGTTACTAACGGGATACATTAATCTCAAGTTTCTCTAAGTTTTTCAAAAATCCCTATCAGGAAAATATTTTACATAGTGAACTCACTACAAAATTCTGATGAGACGGAGCTTCCCATGAGAATATCTTTTATCAAGGATGACGGAAAATTACTTTATAATAATTTTGTAAAATTTTCACAACCCTTTTAAACTAGGACTACCGACAGTTAAGACGAAGCTATTTCTACCGAAACCAGTCAAAACGACTGGTCTTTAAAAAATTCGTAATAGAATATTTTTATATTTATTGACTGATCAGTTTCTTACAAAAGGAATTCCATGTTATGTAGTACATTTTTAATATTACATATTAATCCATTTGAGGCCATGTTCCCTAAATGAGGATTGACACATTTTATCACTTACACATCAATAAGAATAATAAGTATAATAAAGAATATATGTTTTGGTAAAGAAAAAAAAATTTTTTTGTTCCGCAAATATGAAACTTTCAAATTTTTTATTTCGTATGCTCCCCGTCCATACAAAATTCCAGTGAAAACTTTCAATTTTATTTTTGTTAGGGACCATTTTTACCCAAAACTCGAGAGGCTTCTAATTCCGTGCAAGATCTTATATGTTCAAGCATATGGTCGTCGATTAGTAAAGAAAATGCGCTTCTTACTTCAATTTTCATAATATTTTTTTGGCATATCCTATTGGACAGGATACGTCTTTAAAAATATTATGTAGTGGTAATCCTCCACGACTAGACCCCCTTCTTGTATTTTTTCCCAACTGGTCCCGTCTGCATCAATTTCATTTTGTTGATCTTGTAGTATACATTCATTTTCATCTTCAGAAATTGCTAGCACACGATCTCATCTTCTGTTACGTAAATTCAAAATATTTTCAAATTCACTATCACTTTCTGAGGACTCCTGAGCATTCTCTTCGTCTCAAAGTTCATTACCACTATTCTCACTATCAAAAATTTCATCGTGAATACCGCATAGTTCATTTTCAATTTATTCTGGTTCACCTTCATTGTCATAGAGGTCATCATCCACGATATCAGAGCATTCCATTCGTTTATCGTTCAGTTTTTCCAATAATTCAGAGATTTTCAATCGTTTTGCCATTTTCAGGACTTATAAAAATAAAATAAAAATAGTGATTACATAAAATTTATATTCATTTTTCTCACCTAACACTAATGGAAATGATATGTCGTTTATTATAATTTATATAATTATTTTTTTATTATATATTATATAAAGTAATATGAGTGCAGCATTCAACAAAAACTTCAATACAAATTCTACGTCTCCAGATCTAAATGAACGACTAAATATATTTTCAAATGAATGCATTAGTTTTGCATTACCATCATGATCGATCCGGAATTTTCCTGATAATTTTCATCATCATACTGAATGATACGCAGTAGAAATTCTAAGAACGTGTGAGAAGTTGCACAAAACGAGTAAACTGGTTAATTCTTGTTCGGTAAACAGATTGCAGGACACTTTTACACTTTCACAGGTATCAGTCATTTTGACTGGTATTGGTATAAGTAGCCATGATACAAAATTATTTTGATTTTGAATAAAAAAAAATGAAAACAAATTCATTATACTGTTTCGTTAGCTATCGTTGCAAAAGTTATGACATTGTTGCGAAAAAAAATGTAACATGAAATAGGAATTTTGAAATAAAATCGTGAAACCAGTCATTTTGATTGGTGTGGTAGTTCTAGCGTTAAATAGAAGATAAAAAATTTTCATTATTGAACACTATTTATTACAATTATGACAATTGTGCATTTTATATTTGTCCCACAGTGTATATTTAATACAAAAATACAATTTTATATGTGATATATTTTTTAAAAACAACTTTTTTTGAAAACAAAATAAAATTTCAAAAACTTATTAACTGGTATCTGTGGCTTGTTTGCATTTATTATTTCCTGAATATAATTCTCATAGTCATAATACTTTCCGAAGATTCTTGCTCTATATATTGCACACCATAACAAACAATTTGTATAGCTTCTCGGATCTGGAAATTATTTAGAGCGAATTTTAAAATTTTGTTTTCTTGAAGAGACAAATTTATATGACTTTTATCCTCTGAACCTTTTAACACAATGCGATCATTATGAAAGGATTAAGAATCGTCTGGGTTTGTCGGAGGATGTCTTCATAATTCTAGTGGACGAAAATGACACCGCAAATATCATTTTCATTTTCACAAAAGAGACTGGCCTTTTGAACATGATTTAGTGTTTTCCAATCTTGATATATTTTAACATATCGTGTTGTCATACGCGTGAAACTGTCGGGTTTATTTTAACGTGTTCTTCGCGAAAAACCCTGTGAATACTAATATCAGATCACAGTATTTTAAATGTTTTACTGTCCCCAAGATTTCATCTCTTCTTATTAATTTATACATATTGTCCAATCCAGATTAGGTATTTTTACAGTCCAGTTCCTTCAAATGGGTTTTTTATTTCTCATTGATAGAAATATTATTTTAATGTAATGTTCTTAAACGGTTGGCACACAAACATTATCGTTTCGAATTAAGGGGTGATTCGAACACAAGTGAGCAAATGGGGTGTATTTTTTAATTATTATTTGTGTTCGGGCGTTAATGACCTCAGTTGTAGATGCATCATTAAACCGCAATAACCATCAAACCATCTATAGCCGACGACCCTCATAATAAATAAGGCTTTCGTTTCCATTAAGAAATTTTTGATACCAATGTCGAGCTGTAAGCTCACTAATTGACTCTTTGTCAAAAATAAATTCGATAATTCGAACAGGTTCTTCGGCTTTACGTTACAATTGAAAATTGTACGACAAAATCGCGCGAATTTTCTCTTTTTCCATGATTAATTTCAGATGTTACATCCGACAATAATAAAGAATGAAAACAACAGACATAGCTGAAAGCAGTTGTGCTAATTTCATCAGTGTTTAATAAAATTGAAGAAGGAAAAAAAACTCAATTAATGAGATTAAAATTAATAAAAAGATAATAGAAATATTAAATAAAAGGTTTTACAGTCCAGTTCTCTCATATGTGTTTTTTTATCTCTCATTGAGAGAAATGTTTTAATGTAATATTTTAAGCATTTGGCATACATATATTAGCGTTTACAATTAAAGGGTGATTCGAACACAAATGTAAAAACGGGGCGTGTTTTTTAATTATAATTTGTGTTCGGGCGCAATTACCTCAGTTATCGATACGCCATAAAACCCCAATAACTAACCAACCTCAAGATAATCTATCTATGCTCTTGCTTCACTTCTGCCATGATCCAAAACGTTTTTTTTTATGAAGCACTTTATACAGACTTTTTAACTCAACAGATCACAAAATTAAACTAGAGAAATCGCAATAAGAAACATAATAATGCACATGTTTATCCCCACTTACTGCAATAATATGTTTTGAAAAGATAAAGGGTACTCTTCAGGAAAAGATCTATTTATGTGTTGGCTGTGAATTTTTGTCATACACTTATGTAAAAGATAAAAAGTGTGCTTCTGTTAAAAGTAAATTTCAAAGAAAGTGTCCCATTCAGTACGAATTTTCTAACAATTCTTATTATTTGTCCCCAAGTGTAATTATTAGAATTGATAACAGCCAAAGTTTGATTATAATAGAAGGATTATGATTGACTAATTTTATATAGTGCGTTTTGGCACCGACTGAATATGATAACAATAGCTGATTGATTACATTATCCGTGTTTATAATAACCGGGTTCCACTGCAATAAATAATTACCACAAATCCATTATTATTTTTTTAAAAAGTGCATACACATAATGCGAACCAACTGTTTATACTTATTCAAATTTTACTTGATATTTCGTAATTTATTTGGATTTTTCCAAAAAAAAACTACTATTTTTTTTAGGACTGACAGTGAGTTATGTATCATTTAATTTAAAAATATAACCTGAATTTCCTTTTAAAATTTGAAGACATTGACTTATTTTATTTCTTGCTTTGAAAATGAAGATTTTAATAAAATGCAAGCATTTTATTATGCTATAAAATATCAATTATTCATTACTCCATAACTATAGTAAAAAGGAAGATTAAATGCATATATATATATATATATATATGCATGTATATATATATATATATATGCATGTATATATATATATATATATATATATATATATATATATATATATATATATTTATACGAGGGTTGGATAAAAAGTTTCCGACCTAGCCGATAAATAATGAAAAATGTCATGAATTGTCTATGGTGTTGAGCTGTGTCGTCCTTCATTAGTCTGATTCTGAAGTTTCATAAAGTTATGACAAGTAGTTTACATTTGACAGTCTGTGAAGTGAAGAAGTTAAGCGTTTTGTACACAATGGAGAAAACTGAAGTAAGCGCAGTGATAAAGTACTTCACTGTTAAGCGTTTATCCTCGACCGAAATAAAAGGTGAGTTGAATTCTACTTGAGGTGAGTCTACTCCATCGTTTTTAATTGTTAAAACGTGGGTTGTAGACTTTAAACGTGGCCGTATGAGCATTGAAGATGCACAACGTTTGGACAGACCAAAAAGAGCTATTTTTGCGGAAATTGTAAAAAAAGTACACAAAATTTTATCGAATGACAATCGACTGATGTTGGTCGAAATAGTTGAAGTTATAGACGTATCAAAAGACAGAGTGACTCACATATTATGTAAAATTTTGGTCAAGCTCGCACCAACATAAAAACTCAATTGTATGACCATCTCTTAGCAGTCTTTTCCGCTCTTCAAGTGAATTTTATTAGAATTTTTGCATCTATCCGTTACCATGGACGAAACATGGATTCGCCATTACACTTAAGAGACTGAGAAATAATAAAAATAGTTAATATTGAGAGGCGAACCAATTTTCAAAAAAGCGATAACAGTTCCATCGGTCGGAAAGGTTTTGGCGTCAGTGTTTTGTGATCCTTTCAGTAATTTATCTTGAAAAAGGTAAAACAATAAATATAGAGTTTTAGGTCGACTTACTTGACCAGCTAGACCAGAAAATTTTCTGGAAACAGCCCGGATTATAGAACAAAATTTTATTGCATGATCCGGATAGTGCACCTTTTCATAAATCTGTTATTTCTATAATAAAAATTCATCAATTAGGCTTCGAATTGCTGCCCTATGCAGCCTATTTGTCAGATTGACGCCGTCGGACTTTAATTTGTTTCCGAAATTGAAACAGTTTCACACTGGTAAAAACTATGCGTCAGAATTCGAAGTTCTTACCATCACGAATGCCTTTTAAAGAGTTGAATTTATAAGGATGACATAAAGGCTTTTGAATATCGTTAGAATAAGTGTCTTGAGTTAAAAGGAGACTGTCGGAAAATAAAATCATTTTTTATCCAATATTTTATTCTTTTCCTTTCTAGGCAGGCAACTTTTTATCCCACTCTTGTATATATATATATACATATATATATATATATATATATATATACATATATACGTATATATATATATATATATACATATATATGTATATATATACATATATACATATATATGTATATATATATATATATACATATATACATATATACGTATATATATATATATACATATATACATACATACATATATATATATATATATATATATATATATATATATATATATATATGTATATATATATATATATATATATACATATATATATATATATATATACATATATATATATATATATATATATGTATATATATATATATATATATATATATATATATATATATATATATACATATATATATAGGCAGTTGAACATGACAGAAGCATCTGTACACCAAATTCTTGCACAGGATTTAGAACTTAAGGACTTTAAGATTCAGAGAGTTCAAGATTCGAGCGAAAGTCACTTCATTTTAAAGTTAGATTTCAAGAAGAGTGATCTTAAGAAAAGAGCGACCTCAAGTAGCCTCCCAGGAGCTCAGATATTTTTCAGTTTCTTCTTGTGAGGTTTTCTAATAAGTATAAGATAATGCGCAATTAACAACAGCTGGACTGAAGGTGAACATGGACTAGAAATTTTCCAATTTTCAGTGACACAATTAAGCGAATCTTCATCAATTTGAGAGAACGCTTTGAAGAGTGTCGGAACCGAAACGGGCGACATATCGATGACAATTTAAAAAAAAATCCTATTTTTTACCATACAGTATTTATTAATATTTAAGTAAGTCAAACAGAAAACCGAGTTTTAGTTGTCACTTCTTGAAATATAAATTTTTCGTTGGGACACTCTCTCCCTCCCTCTCTCTCACTCAATATATATACATAATATATATATATATATATATATATATATATATACATATGTGGAAGCCCGATAATTATTTATTCCAATTTATTAAAATCACATAATTGACAGGGCAATTCCTTTTTCGAAATTAATCCATTCAAAGGTACGGAAAAATCCTGCCTTCTTTCAGTAGGTCAGGCCATTAAATGATATGCATTATTTTATATTTATTATATTGCAAACTAATGTCCTGAACCGTAAGCATTTATTTACATTAATATTAAAGTATGTACATGGAATATCACCTAACATCATATATAAACCGGCCACGCTAGGCGATACAAATAAGTCATGAAGTAAGACTTGAAGTCAAAACCCATGAAGACATAAGTAAATCGTTAAATCACAAGTCTCAACAAGTCAGTATACCGAACACAGAAATAGCTTTTAATCATATATCTTGTACTCAGTGTTGAAAATAAAACGTAAAAACACAAAACATACTTCTTTTCATTAATTTAAAAAGAAGTCGAGTTCTCATTGCTTAGTGCTACACTAAGTCGGTAGTGCTACTCCCAGACGCAACAATATATATATATATATATATATATATATATACACATTTGTATATATATGTATATATATACACATTTGTATATATACATATATTACTGTTATCGTAAATAATGTGACAAACTTTTACAGTCTGTCAATATGTAACAATAAATAATAACTATGTAATTTTTCTTATCATAGTTTATCTGCATGTGACATATGGAAAAAGAACTATAACACAAAGAACTTTTTGTACTACTGAACATAAAATAAACAGATAAAGAAAATATGTTAGCTATAACGAAGCTTCATGCGGCTCAAGTCAAAGTCTTTGAGACATTTATAAGAGCTTAAAAAGGTTTCCAATACTTTGAAACTGTTTAGTATATCTTAGATTAGTTTAATAAACTCTCTGTGGATAATAAAGAGACGATATATTTGAGTGAAGCCATGTTGACACTGACTGCTCGTATTCTAGTAATTTATCTGATATAATATATGTTGAAGTAATTATCGATCATTAGTTACGTCTAGACTTTTTTATATTCAGGGTGACCGTTATGTCATTCAATTATATAAGGTCGGTGCACAAATAATTGCAGTTTTTATCATTTTAAGTTAAACACCGATTTTTCTAGTTATTTTTATCTTTTGTTAAAGTCGTATGATACATCATTGCAAACAATGATATCGGCACTACTGATTTCAGCTTATGATTATTGTTTTCATTCTTTAGTATTGTTGGATATAAACTCTTAAATTAGTCATGCAAAAAAAGTAAATTTGTGGGATTTTGTTCTATGAATTAAAATGAATTTAAATTGAGACGTAAAGCAACAGAAATTGCTCGAAATATCAAATTGGTTTTTGGCGAAGAGTCAATTAGAGAATGTATGGCTCAACACTAATTCCAAAAATTTCGTAATGGAAACGAAAGACTTAATGATGAGGAGGGTCGTAGACGTTCTTCGGCTATAGACAATAATGATTTAAGAATCATCATTGAAGCGAACCAGAGTTAAACAACTCGAGAAGTGACAGAAGAACTCAATGTTTATCATTCAACAATTATTCGAAATTTGAACCTAATTGGAAACACAAAAATGCTAAATAAATGGGTGCCGTATGAACCAAACGAATATCAAGCAATTTGAAGGAGGTACGAAGTCTGCTCTGTGCTTCTTTTATGTAACAAAAATGATCCATTTCTTGATTGTATTGTCACATGTGATGAAAAGTGGATTCTCGGCAACAATGGGAAAATTTCAGCATAGTGGGTAGACTGAGGAGACGTAATAAAACAATTTTATAATCTAAAGCTTCATAAAAAAGAGATTATGGTCGCTGTTTAGTGGTAGGAAAGTTGCATCATTCACTAAAATTTCTTAAATCCTGATGAAACAATCACAGCAAAAAAATATTGTCAAGAAATTGAAAAAAATGGATGAGAAG
>CM068319.1:2664789-2684789 GCA_034766995.1 Acanthacorydalis orientalis | reverse complement strand
AGAAGTTTCAAAGATGACCAATCATGAATATAATGTAATTTACATGGAACAAGCACCTAGGGAGCTGTTATAAATATGGGTACATAATTACTTTCAAAGGGTCAGGCCATGTCATATATATACATATACATACATACATATATATATATATATATGTATATATGTTTGTGTATCTATCTATTATACAGGTTGTGCAAAAAGAACGAAGATGTTTCAATAGTTAATAATTTATGTGTTTATCTATTTTCTCCTGTTTTTTTGCAAAATTTTATAAATACGACGTGGAGAATTCATCATAAGGACAAGATACACGATGGAATAATGTACAAAGTTGCTGAATTTTGTTTTGAAAATTATTTTGATGCAGCGAGCATATCGTCATTATTTTAATGTTCGAACAAGACAATCGGAGTCCATGTTCAATCGTTGGGTTGCACGTTTTCAACAAAAAGGTGCAATTCGTAATCGTATTGGAATCGATCTGGAAGACATAATTAGGTTCTAACTGAGCAAAATATTCGGCCTATACAAGAAAGTACTGAACGTAGTTCTGAAATGTGGACCAGAAGGCGTTCAACTCAAGTTGGAATAACTCTGAGGTCACAAAAATGGATTTTGGCCGCATAAGAAATATTATCATACAAATTGAAGATTGTGCAAGAGCTAAAGCTAATATATTATCAACATCGATTTAATTATGCAGTTCGTTTTCACCAATAAACAGAATAAAGTAATAAATTTATTCACAATATGATCATTACTGATGAAGCTTATTTCCACCCAAACGGCTTCATGAACTGAAAAAATGTAGAATATGCACTGCAGAAAATCCTAGAACATTTCATCAGACTGACTAATACACACTTAAATCTATAAAATACTATAGGCCCATATTTCTTCGAAAATGATGACTATACTGTTGTAACCATAAATGGTGCACAATGTCGTACGATAATTGAAAATTTATTGAAGACAACTGTTGATAATCATCCACAGTTGATAATCATAGCAATTCTTGTGGTTCAAACCAAATAGAGTCACAGCGCACACATTAAGATCCGCTATACAACATTTAGAGGGAATTTTTGTCGAACGTATAATTTCAAGAAACAGCGATTTTAATGGGCTCGCGCGTTCGCCCAATTTCAACCCTCTTTGGGGATATTTAAAAGAACATACGAGGTCAGACAATTAAGTAATGCGACAAAATTCAAAAATCGAGTATAATTAAAAATTAAGGTACATCGCTGCGATCCCCTTCAAAGTAGACCCCTCCCGCATCTATGCACTTATTCCAGAGAGTTTTCCAGTTTTCGTAACAATTCTAGAACACTTCTTGTGGGACCTCTCCGAGTACCCTCGTCACAGATTCTTGGATATCTTCAACGGAGTCAAAATGTCGACCTTTGACGAATTTTTTCATATGGGGGAATAGGAAAAAGTCGCAGGGTGACATGTCCGGTGAATAGGGCGGTTGTGGTAACGTTGCGATGCCTTTAGACGCCAAAAACTGAGAGACACTGAACGCACTGTGACAGGGAGCATTGTCGTGATGCAGAACCCAAGTCTTCGCGATCTCTGGACGCACTCTGAGCACCCTTTTTCGTAATTTTTCGAGCACATTGCGGTAGAATACTTGATTTACGGTTTGTCCGGGTGGTACGAACTCTTTGTGAACCACCCCTTTGCTGTCGAAGAAGCAAATCAACATGGTTTTCACTTTAAAATCGCCTTTTTTAAAATGGCCTTTTTTAAAATCGGCATGCCACCGAAGCACCTGACTACGACTCAGGGCATCACTACCATACACTTTAAGCACTTTTTCATAAGTTTCTGTCGCGGTTTCGCCGAGTTTTGCACAAAATTTTATCGCGCACCGTTGCTCTAAATTTCTCTGTTCCATTTTCGTGACATGCACTACTCGCGCGTTGTTACAAAACACTAAACAGCTGGCGAAGAAATGATTGTACGAGGGTGGTCAAGGTCTCAATCGAGAGAGTAGGGATCTGTTATTACGGTGGCGGAGTTACAGGTTTGCAGTGTTACCACAGGCCGAGAAAAAAAATCGGTCGCATTACTTAATTGTCTGACCTCGTATATAAACATATATATTTTTATACTAAAATTACAAATGAGATATCGTTAATGTTTATATATATATATATATATATATATATATATATATATATGTATATATATATATATATATATACATACATATTCTGTAAAATTTCCAAAAAAGGACAAAAAATTTGAAAAAAACTTCTAGAGATTTTTATGTGTACAGACGTTCTTTTAAATATCCCATAAGAAGGCTGAAATTAAGCGATACGCCAATAATCTTAAAAGCATCCCACAAAGTATTAAAGAACAATATGCTAGAAGAAATCCGAGCGTTATGTCCAGACATCCTGAGAGAAGTGATGGAAAATGACTGAAGGAACAGATAGACTTTGTGGAGCCGAAAATGGGCATCAGTTACATGATTTTATTTTTATGTATAATCAGGATAAATTCCTCATTTTTATACTATATCTAGAGAAAAAAATGATGAAAATATAACAAGACATAAGAATTATTACAGTGTTAACCGTTTTGTTACTAACGGGATACACTAATCTGATAGTTTTTCAAAAATTCCTATCAGAAAAATATTTTACATAGTGAACCCACTATAAAGTACTATTGAGACGGAGCTTCCCACGAGTATATCTTTCATACAAGTTGTCAGAAAATTCTTTTTACAATAATTTTGGGCAATTTTAACAACCCTTTTACTCTAGAACTACCGACAGTTAAGACGAAGCTATTTCTACCAAAACTAGTGAAAATGACTGGTCTTTAAACAATTCGTAAAAATAGAGTATTTTTATATTTATTGACTTATAAGTTCCTCACAAAAGTAATTCTATATAATGTAGTACATTTTTGGTACCCATTTGAGACCATGTTCCCTAAATGAGGATTGGCACATTTGATCACTTACATATTAATAAGTATAATAAAGAATACATGCTTTGGTAAAAAAATAAAATAAATTTTCATTTTAAAGTTAAGTTATTCTTATAGTATAAAATAAATTATTGGGTATAAAAAGTTATAATTTGTTACATTTCTTACAAACGTAGTTTTTCTTTTCAGTACATTTTCCGCATATATATTTTTTACAGTTAATACAAATGGCGCAGTCTTATTATTATTACAGTACCCTATTTGACACAATTTGTGTAAACAAATGAGTTCTTTGATGTCGTTTCTACATTAGCTTCTCGTGATTCCATCCCTGGTTTTACATTTTCAACGACATTTTCAGTGGCAAGTTTATCTGCTAGTTGAAACATAAATTCACCTTTCATAATATTTTTTTGGCATATCCTGTTAGACTGGGTATGTCTTTGAAAATATTATCAAGTGGTAATCTTCTAGGACTAGACCCTTCTTGTACTTTTCCCCAACTTGTTTCGTCTGTAGCAATTTCATTTTAATGATGTTGTAGTATACTTTCGTTATCATTTTCATCTTCAGAACTTGAAAACACTCGATTACATCTTCTTTTCCGTAAATTCAAAATATTTTCAAAGTCAGTATCACCTTTTGAGGACTTCTGAGAATTTTCTTCATGTAAAAGCCCATTACCACTATTCTCACTATCAAAAACTTCATCGTGAATACCACATAGTTCATTTTCATTTTCTTCTGGTTCACCTTCACTGTCATAGAGTTCATCATCCTCGATATCAGAGCATTCCATTGGTATATCGTTCAGTTTTTCCAGTAATTCAGAGATTTTCAAACGTTTTACCATTTTCAGGACTCATAAAATTAAAATAAAACTAATGATTACATGAAATTTATATTTGTATTCATTTTTCTCACCTCACACTAATTGAAACAATATGTTGTTTATTATGATTTATATAATTATTTTTTTATTATTGACTATATTATATGATTTGAGTGCAACATTCAACAAAAACTTCAATACACATTCTACGTCTCCAGATCTAAATGATCGACTAAATTTATTTTCGAGTGTATGCATTAGTTATGCATTACCATTATGATCGATCCGGAATTTTCTTGATAATTTTCATCATCGTACTTAATGATACGCTGTAGAAATTCTAAGAACGTGTGATAAGTTGCACAAAACGAGTAAACTGGTTAATTCTTGTTCGGTAAACAGATTGCAGGACACTTTTACACTTTCACAGGTAGTAGTTATTTTGACTGGTATTGGTATAAATAGCCATGATACAAAATTATTTTGATTTTGAATAATAAAAATAAAATTATACTATTTCCTTAGTTATGGCTGCAAAATTAATGACATCGTTACGAAAAAAAAAATGTAACATGAAGTATAAATTTTAAAAGAAAATTGTAAAACCAGTCATTTTGACTGGCGTGGTAGTTCTAGTGTTAAATCTTGACAGTAAAATTAATTACATAAACATTGATTTATCAAATTTTTCAAAGACAACTCTACGGACAGTCAGAATAATTTGATATGCATTTGATCTATACGGTAGTTATGGATTTTAATGAATGTGAATTTTGTGCATTTTTCTTATTAGTTTTGCAAAGAATTCGATCATGGTAAATTTCATTTTGAGAACAAACATGATGGTACACAAGCACCACATTTTTTTAAAAAACAAAATTAAAAACTACATGTATTTTAATACTCAATTCAGATCATTCCGTTAATTTACAAAAAATATTATTAATTCGTGTTAGTTAAATAGATTACAAGACACTTTTACATTTTCACAAGTAGCAGTCATTTTGACTGGTATTGGTATAAGTGCCATGATACAAAATCATTTTGATTTCGAATAAAAAAAAATAAAAATTAAATTGATTATACTATTTCTATAGTTATCGCTGCGAAAGTCATGACATCGTCGCGAAAAAAAAATGTAACATGAAGTAGGAATTTTAAAATAAAATTGTAAAACCATCATTTTGACTGATGTGATAGTTCTAGTTTCAATGCAATCAATTACTTTTTACTGGAAGTAATCAAATGGAAAAAAAAGTATTGAAAGAGTCAAACCCATTCTTATTTCTTACACCACCCTGTATACTTGTGGGTTTGTCGGTCAATATAATTGTAACATATTTATGAATATAGAACCAGACACAAACATGATACAGGCTAACGCCTATGCACACACACACAGATATATATATATATATATATATATATATATATATATATATATATATATATATATATCTGTGTGTGTATGTATGTATCGTTACTAGAATGGCGTCTTCATATTGTTCGGTTAACAAGTTTTGTGACATTAAACTTCAATAAGTTTCAAATTAGTTTAATTCTGTGCGGACAAGTTCGCTTCAAGCGACTTCACATCATTATACGATAATCTTATTAATGCGCTGCTTAGCATAAAATTGTTTGTTTTGCGCGTCGCCTGGTTTTCATCAAGATTTCCTTATTCAATACGTCGTTGATTCCGTATATATGAATTTATTTATATACATAGATTCCATCCATCTTATATTAGATTATCGTTTTTGCGCACGTTTCACTTCGCATCTGTGAAAGACTGTTAGTTGTTACTCGAATCTTTCCGCTACAGATACGCTTCGGATATACTCACACATATTTTCCGTGACTGGATATTGATTTTCTGTAGTTTTTGAATTGATAATCATTGGAATATAGAAATGAGAAATTGAGAATAATAAAGAATTTATTTATTATATTCTTTGATTCGACGTTTTTCACTGACAAAGACACTAATACTTTTATTAGCATTATTGAATTTTGCCAAACAGACCACAAAATACGAGATTTGATAATTTAGTTCATGGATTGACTCTACAGGCCGTTTAAATGAGCTTCGACCGGTTTTGTTTTTTAATACCCTAGTCAGCCTGAACCGTATATAGAACATTTAAATTTATCTTATATAAACCTCATACGGTTTGTATAAGGTGAGGGTCACTATCATCCATATATGATCGTTAAGTCTATAAAATATGACTTTTCTTATCATATCAGGATCAAATTAAGTCACTTTATGTACCTTATAAGATTAATACAAGGTATATACGAGTATAAGGTGATCATATAAGGATTCTGACTTTCATATGGATTGTATAAGGAATATCTAAGACTTTATATGGTTGAGAATTACTGGTGTAATTTTTAAATAAAACACTTTGAATTATTATTTTGTGATGTCGATAGTATACTTAACTCGTGGCATTAAGTGTTAAAAAAGATCAGCCAAATGGTTATCCTACAAATATGAACTCTTTAAATCACATTTTTCATGACTTTTCTGGATATTTTTGGTGTTATTTGAGCGATTTCTTGTTGAATATTATCCTTAAGCTGTTGAATTTTTAATGGTTTGTTAGTACAGACCCTTATCTTTAATTTTTGGTGGGTATCATTCCTTCAACGAGTTATAGTTCTCAATCAAGCACATAATATCGCTGAAAATTTGTCACAATAATGTCAAAAATTGATTTGCTTTTATATATTTTATCCGACTCATCGATATTCTCATTTATTTCATCTACAGAGTGTAACAACGACCAAATAACTAAAAATCGATCACGAGTCAAAACTTTGTTATCTTTACAGGCATAGATGTAATTCATCTCCCCGTTTTTCTAGTACATCTCGTATATATCTTTATATATCAGCAACTCCATAGCAATACGGTATCTAAAGAACTTTTAGTTCTGGAACAGTGACCGGATCAAATGACAGCATAATAATGATTAGATTTTTTTTCTTTCATACATACTGATTGTCGATTCGTTTATTCTACAATGAGATTCCATATGGAATTATTCCAAGACAAAGAAAGGAAATCTATTCCCAAACTCTCACTTGAGAATGAATAAGGGATATTTGTTGATCCTACATTTCCCAATGGCTTCAACGTGGTATCTGTGGTTCGAAATCAAGAAATATTCATCGACCAGATAGGCTAAGAACTAGCACCAGAACTATTCTGAACAGGTGGAATACTAACTGAAAGTTCGTCTTTACTTTTTTCGTCTTCAAATTCTTCATCACTATAGTCGTTGTCTTGAAGGTTTTCTAAATCTGACTCCTTCAACTCTGATATTTTTCAACAGACGCACTAAATACGAGGTCAGACAATTAAGTAATGCGACAAAATTCAAAAATCGAGTATATTTAAAAATTAAGGTACATCGCTGCGATCCCCCTCAAAGTAGTCCCCTTCCGCATCTATACACTTATTCCAGCGAGTTTTCCAGTTTTCGTAACAATTCTGGAATACTTCTTGTGGGACCTCTCCGAGTACCCTCGTCACAGATTCTTGGATATCTTCAACGGAGTCAAAATGTCGACCTTTGACGAATTTTTTCATATGGGGGAATAGGAAAAAGTCGCAGGGTGACATGTCCGGTGAATAGGGCGGTTGTGGTAACGTTGCGATGCCTTTAGACGCCAAAAACTGAGAGACACTGAACGCACTGTGACAGGGAGCATTGTCGTGATGCAGAACCCAAGTCTTCGCGATCTCTGGACGCACTATGAGCACCCTTTTTCGTAATTTTTCGAGCACATTGCGGTAGAATACTTGATTTACGGTTTGTCCAGGTGGCACGAACTCTTTGTGAACAACCTCTTTGCTGTCGAAGAAGCAAATCAACATGGTTTTCACTTTGGACTTGCTCATTCTCGCCTTCTTTGGCCTTGGTGCTCCAGGGGACAGCCACTGTTGGCTTTGTCGTTTAGTTTTGGGGTCATATTGAAAGAACCAACTTTCATCACCAGTAATAACTCGATCGAGAAGAGTATTTTATCGCGAAATTTTATCGCGCACCGTTGCTCTAAATTTCTCTGTTCCATTTTCGTGACATGCACTACTCGCGCGTTGTTACAAAACACTAGACAGCTGGTGAAGAAATGATCGTACGAGGGTGGTCAAGATCTCAATCGAGAGAGTAGGGATCTGCTATTACGGTGGCGGAGTTACAGGTTCGCAGTGTTACTACAGGCCGAGAAAAAAAATCGGTCGCATTACTTAATTGTCTGACCTCGTACATAAACCTAAAAACACTAAAATCACTAAATACTCCTATCGGTGAACACTGTCGCACTGAACTCCCAATCAGACATAAATAAACGTACCCTTCCGTTTGTCCATCACGTGGTATTTCTCCTCCTATTCTCGTGATAACGTGCAAAACTATTCTCCCGCCTTTTTATAGCGGGTCGCTATACCAAGTCATAGTGTTATGATGGTAGCTATAGAGGCCGGTATACCGGCCAATCGGGTATTTGCATTGCTCCTTCAAGCTGGTTTTCCGGCTTATAAGGTTCTAATGGTTGAGTTTCTGAAAAGCCATCATTGTGTACGAATTGAACTGAAGA
Source organism: Acanthacorydalis orientalis (assembly GCA_034766995.1). Classification (NCBI taxonomy): domain Eukaryota; kingdom Metazoa; phylum Arthropoda; class Insecta; order Megaloptera; family Corydalidae; genus Acanthacorydalis; species Acanthacorydalis orientalis. The sequence continues at coordinate 2,676,394 of CM068319.1, read as the reverse complement.
TCGACATGTAGAATTCTCCTAACAGTTCGATCAGACAACCTCAAAGCAGAAGCATGTTTACGGGTTGAACGTTTGGAAGATTTCACAGTGGACTGTCTTACCAAGTTGAGATTTTCTGGTGTTCGAACTTTATTTGATCTTCAAGGCGGTGGTCTTAACACCAAGCCTGTGGCCATCGATTTTTCAACCCCAGATATATTTTTTTTGATTCGAAACAGCAGTATTTCGACCTATTTTCGAAGTGGATTCGAAAAGCTCTCTGCATATCGATCAAAAATTCATTGTTTCGGATAAATGATTCAATAACGAATGCACGGAGCAAGCCTATGCAAGCCATGACGTCAACTAAAAACGGTAAGGCACAAGCTATTGGAAGACCTCACTAGATTTCTTCCCACTTCACCTAGTACTTAAATAAAAGATAAGCGTATTTCGGGAGGTTTTTTCTACCGCACCCTGTTTTTAAGAAAATTAATACTTTTACATTTCTCATGCATATTCAATTTAGATAAGAGCAAGAGTTTATATTGTATAGACAGTCAATGGTCTGAATCTTAGACTTGATGCGAATCCGAGTGATACATAAATGCATTATCTGGAATAATGGAATCAAACAAAACGGTGATGTGTCGAAATCGCGAATAGAGAGAGCTCACATATACATATTTAAACGAACGACGCCCGACAGACAAAAAGATGCAACTAGTGATGAATGGCATTTCCATCCGTTTCGATTTATTTATCATTCGGAGCAATTCAAACATTTAAATTGTTAGTTCGAAGTGGCTATTTGCATAACACCTTGTAATCTATCGTCAGCCGGCGTCGGCCCCAATTGACGCGCCACTCTGCGATCCGACGTCGCAAATTACAGAGATTCGTTCGGCGAATCCGCTTTTTCGACGGAGTGTATTTAAATAAATTTACATTTCGTTAATATCTGTGCGCAGACGGTGGCACGCTCGCAATTTTTGTCGCGACGGTTTATTCCGCAAAGTCGACTGTGCAAATCTCTCGGACGGACGGAAAGTGAATTAACTCAAATCTGTTTTGATCTCTTGAGCTTTTAATCGTCCGCCTGATTTACTCGACTATGATAATTTTTCGATTGTGTTCGTTACATTGTTATGTCTGTTGTTGTATTCGTGAAAGTTTTGAAACGTTTAACTAGTCGAAAAGATTTCTGTACTTATTAGGTTGTAACATATCAAATTGCCGGATTTCAGTCAGTCAGAGGTCGACCGCGAATGAGAAAGGTTCTATGCAATATTTTACAAGTTCAGCCATTTTGAAACGACTAATACACTGTATCCTTCAATTATTTTTAAATACGGAGTTATTCATGTTATTTTTATTTTTTTTATACCATTTAACAGGATGGTGTCCACAAAAGATTTGTGTCTACTTTTTTTATATGAGTTCAAGTTGGGACACAATGCAGCGGTATCAGGTAGAAATATCAATGGAGCTTTCGGAGAAAGGTCTGATAGTCAGAGAACAATTCAATTATGGTTTAAAAAATTTCGTTCCGGTAATATGAATCTCGACAATGACCCCCGAGGATGGCCCAAAATTATTATGAATGAAAAACATTTGAGAGCTATGGTGGAAGCTTATCCACATACAACAGTTCGAACTCTCGCATGTGATTTGAGTGTTAGTGTTATGACTGTTTCTCGTCACCTTGCTGCAATAGGAAAGGTGAAAAACCTGAATAAGTGGGTACCGTATAAATTGACAGATGGTCAGAAACTGAGATGCTTAGAGGTGTATTTTTCATTCATAATGATAAAACGCCAATTTTAATTCGATTCATTACCTATAACGAAAAATGGATTCTGTATGATAACAGAAAAAGATCTGAACAATAGTTTTAATGTAAATGAAGCTCCACGACATTCACCCAAGCCGTCATTACAGTAAAGAAAACTTATGGTTACTTTGTGGTAGACAAATAAAGGAAAAATCCATTATTCTTTTTTTAGAACCAGCGAATCAATGACGGCTGATTCGAAATCAACAGAATAAATGAAAAATTACAAACAAAACAGTCAATGGTAATCAATAGATTTGGTCCAATACTATTTCAAGACAATGCTCGAACACACTCATCTCGAATCACGATTTCCAAATCGAATTCATTAAATTATGAAATTTTACCGAACTTCTCTTATTCATCAGATTTTTCACCGACAGACTATAATCTTTTTCGCCATTTGGAATATTATTTTAGAAATGAAAAATTCCGAAACCAAATAGAAGTGATTCGAGGATTCTAAGACTTTATAAGATCTAAAAATGTCAATTTTTATAAAAATGGGATAAACACTCTCATTTCCCGATGGAGAAAGACCATTGAAGCTGATGGAATTTATATTGATTAAATATATTTTGCTTTGTTAAAAATTTTGGGTTTTAATTCTCGTCTACAAATTCCGCAATTTTATAAGTAACATCATAGTAAATACAATTTTAAAAACACACCCCGTTTGTACACTTGTGTTTGATTCGCTCTTTAATTCGAACTCAAATTTTATAAATGGTGAACGTTATAAAAAAGTTCCATCAAAAACAATATTACTCTCAGAGTGAGATAAGAAACTCATATAAAGGAACTGAGCTGGTGAAATACCTAATTTTGATTAGAAAATACATATAAATACGATAAAGAGATGAAACTCTTGAGTCAAGATTATGACATTTCTATACTTTGAGGCATTTTTTATAAAATTTCAATTTTTAACTAAAAAGTCTTCGAATACATCTACCAACTTTTTACCTAATAAATTTATTATTTAAGTAAAACCGACTGGTATCAAAAATACACAACTTCCAATTTGTTTCTGACTTTAAACTGTTTTACCTACTCATTTACTACATCTTTCTATTTCACTTTTCTCGGTTACTAAAACGATTCGGAACAATAATTACTAGACATGAGCATAAACTTTTACAACATAATGACCTCTATTTTCATAATTTAGATTTAAAAAAAAAATACCACTATATTTCATTTAATAAATTTGTTATTGTTTGTTTTATATTTAGAAATAAATTTCACTTAAAGTTTCTTATTTATTTTTTACTGTTTTCAAAATATTTATTTTGAAACTATGTAAGAAATTGAAGTAATAATATATATATATATATATATATATATATATATATATAAATATATAAATATATATATATATATATATATATATATATGTTTTATATATATATATATATATATACATATATATATTTTATATATATGTATATATATAGATATATACGAGGTGTGATCAAAAAGTAACGAGAATTTTTAAATTTCGCGGGTTTGAAGAGACCGTTTGTCAAAATTTTTTTTTATTATGTTGATACATATGTCCCTAAAGTATAAAAAAAAATTTCAGCTGTTTTCATTGTTTACTTTTTAAGTGGCAACCGCTAAGGTAAGACGTGTTTTTTGAGCTCGGAGATTTTTGTTCATTAAAAAAAATGGATCAAAGAATTTGTATTAAGTTTTGCGTAAAAAATGAAATAAAGCGCAACAAAGTGCGTGAAATGTTAAGAAAGGCCTATGGTGACTCTACTATGAGTAAACCAAGAATTTATGAGTGGTATAAACGTTTTTCAGGCGGTCGTGAAAGCGTCGAACATGATGATCGTTCTAGGCGCCCTAACACTTCAATTAATGAGGATAATGTCGAGGATGTTAAGCAAATGATTTTAAAAGATCGACGAATCTCTATCAGAGAAGTCGCTGATGATATTGGTACATCATATGGATCATGTCAAGCAATTTTCACTGACGTTTTAGGCATGACACGTGTGGCAGCCAAATTCGTCCCAAAATTGTTGAATTTTGATCAAAAACAACATCGAGTTGATGTCTCCGAAGAATTGCTGAATAAATCCAATAACGATCCAGAATTTATGAAGTGCATCATATCAGGTGACGAAACATGGATTTATGGGTATGACGTTGAAACCAAGGCACAACCATCGCAATGGAAGCTGCCTGGTGAGCCAAGACCGAAAAAAATTCGTCAAGTTCGATCAAAAGTGAAGGTTATTCTCAGTGTTTTTTTTTGATTCGAAGGGCATAGTGCATCATGAATTCCTACCAGAAGGTCGCACTGTCAATAAAGAATATTACTTGGAAGTTATGCGCCGTTTACGCGAAGCAATTCGACGAAAATGACCGGTATTGTGGCAAAACAATTCGTGGAAACTGCATCACGATAACGCTCCCTCTCACACCTCGTTAGTTGTGCGTGAATTTTTTGCAAAAAATAATACTATTGTGATACCCCAGGCACCATATTCACCGGACATGGCACCCTGTGACTTTTTTTGTTCCCAAGGTTGAAAAAAATATTGAAAGGACGACGTTTTGATACCATTGATGAGATAAAAGAGGAATCGCTGAAGGAGCTAAGAGCTATATTAAAAAGTGAGTTTGAAAAGTGCTTTGAAGACTGGAAAAAGCGTTGGCAAAAGTGTATCATGTCAGGGGGGGATTACTTTGAAGGGAACAAATTCGAAATTGAAGAATAAATGAATAGTTTTTGAGAAAAAAAATAATTCTCGTTACTTTTTGACCACACCTCGTATATATATACACACACACCTACATGAGGGTAGAATGAAAAGTTATGGGCCTCAGATATTGACGGTGCATTATAGTCAATATTTCGATAGTTTTGATTGATTTTATTCTTCATGTGCTTATGTTCGAATCTTCAAGTCAATAAGTTGTTTAACATTGGTTTAACAGCCGGTTAAACTGAACGCCATAAAAATCGTTTCTAAAAATAAAAAAGTGGAAAGTCGTGCCTTGATTAAATATATTTTTCAAAGGCTTAAGTGCAACCGATATAAAAAAAAGTTGTATTCAATATTGTGGGACTTTTCTCCATCAAATGTAATGAAAAAGTTTAATCAAATATAATTAAACGCTGAGTTACTAAATATGAAATGAGTCGGACGAGCATCAGTGATGAACGTTCCATTGAAGTGACTACTCCAGAAATAATTGAAAAAGTTAACAAAAGTGTTTCGATAGACCGTACAGTGAAAGTGTGTGATAAAGCAAAGTCTCTTAGCATAAAAATAGAACCTGTGCACAATATCTTTTACCAACATTTGAGTATAACTGAGCTGGGCGCTAGATGAGTGACGTGTTTGCTCATACCTGACAAAAAACAATGTTTCAAGCGATTATTTGGCACTCTCTAAGCGCAATCCGTCCAATCTTTTACGTCGATACATAATTATTGATGAGATTTGGGTCCAGTACTACACTCTTAATACCAAACAGTCGAAATAATGGACTGCGAAAGGCGAACCAATTCCAAAAAAGGCTAAGAAATTTCCATCAACTGATAAGATTATAGCGACTAGTTTTTGGGAGGTTTTTGAGAAGAAAACTATTCATTGATTACCTTGAAAAGGTAAAAATAAATTATCCAGTATTATGCGAACTTATTGCAGCATTTTAACAATGAAATCAAGAAAAAACGGCCTCATTTGTCGAAAAATAAATTGCTGTTTCATCATCACAATGTATTAACTAGCACATTAGTTATTGCGAAGGCTAAGATCAATGATTTACAGTTTAAATTGCTTACCCACCCACTATACTTGCTGGATTTGGCCCCAAGCGATTTCTATCTCATTTCTGACATTAAAAAATGGCTCGGTAGAAAAAGATTAGCGAACGACACATAAGTCAGGGATGCTGTAAATGGCTATTTTGAGAACATTTACAAATAGGTCTATCAGTCTGGCATAGCCGCTGTAGAATAACGTTGGAAGAGTGTATCTAGTTAAACGGAAATTATGTTGAGAAATAAATGAAAAACAATCAAGATATTTTAATATTTAATTTTTTAATATTTTTTTCTTATACAGGCCTGAAACTTTTCACTCTACCTTTGTTTATATATATATATACATATATATATATATATATATATATACATATATATACTTATATATTTATATATATAATTATATATATATATATATTTATATATATATATATATTTATATATATATATATATATATATTTATGTATATATATATATATGTATATATATATATATATTTATTATATATATATATATTTATTATATATATATATATATATATATATATATATATATATATATATATTTATATATATATATATATGTATGTGTGTATATATGTGTATGCATAACAATTTAATTTGCATAATCGTTAAAGTATTAAATCACTGTAAATATATTTAATTTCTTGAGAGGAATAATTAATGTGCTATTTAACAAGTCAGTTATACTGAATATAATGAGAGAAAATTATACTGAAATGATATAATTGAAAAATCCATAGAGTTGTTTCTTCAGTAAACAGATAACAATTGAATGTAAATAATACGCAATGAACTGAAACAGACTGAAGCTAAACAAAGACGACAACTATGCTAATTGACATTAACGGGAACGAAACACAGAGCAGGAAAATATAAATCAATTAAATTGATTCAATTATTCGGAGGCAATCCGTGCAGCTCTGTCTGTGAATCTGTGGGTGTGTGTGTGTGTGTGCGTTTGCGTACGCACACGCTCCTGTTCCAATCTTTCTGGTCTTTCCAAACCATCTGAATCGTCGATCAAGTATTAAAAATAAGTACTGTCGTTTCGTCCGACCGTCCAAATCATACAGAGCGGGACAAGCGTTCCGACGTTTATTTTTTCGAAGGACGCCGCAAATACATTAAAACTGCACGAATCGAAATCGGCGGTAAATGTGTTTACGGAACGCGCAATTTGTGGGCCGGCGCCGAGTTAATAATATTACGAACGGGACAGTAAACTGTCCGTCCGTTGTGCAAACATGTACGTTTGTCGTCGGCGACGTCGTCGTCGACGCCGGCGTCGTCGGAAACAACGGAAACAGTGAAATTTAATTAAAACAATACCTTTTTTTGCCGTGCGGAGGCGGACGAGACGATGACGTGCGGCTGCGATGCGGGAGGCCGACGTATATCTTCAAATTTTAATGAATACACGTCGCGGGGGCTCCGAGCTGAAAACAATACAATAATTAAAATTTTAATTTTTAATACAGTTCCGTAATGATCGACATGTTTTACTCACTTCTGGTCTCGTTTCCAAATTAAAGATATAGAGATGCATATATTTTTAAAAAATATACTACATACATACATATATATATATATATAAATATATATATATATATAAACATATATATATATATACATATTTTTAAACATATATATATACCTATATATATATATATATACATATATATATATACATATTTTTAAACATATATATATATATACCTATATATATATTTATATACCTATATATATATATATACCTATATATATATATATACCTATATATATATATATATATATACATATATATATATATATACAGTCGCGGGGAGAAAATATTAGCACTTGAAATTGGACCATGTCTTTAACTAATAGTTTTGTGGTTTTTGCCAAATAGTGGTAGATCTTTTTTATTTATAGGACAGATGTCAGTCAAGTTGGCATGTAATGTGTTAAGAAAAATAAAATAAAACTTGTTCCAAGTAGCATTCATACAGTTCTCGAGTGCCTGAAAAAGAGAAAAAAAGTTCCAAACAATAAAGACCAAAAAAATGGAAATTAGGTTTCGGATGTCTGTAAACGTTGCATAGTGTTAAAAAATAATACAAAATGTTAAAAAAAATAAATTAAAAGTTGTTCTAAGTAGCATTCACATAGTTCTAGACTTCCTGAAAAGGAAGAAAAAAGTTCCAAACATTAAAGACCAAAAAAATGAAAATAAAATTTTGGATATCTATGAACATTGAATAGTGTTAAAAAAATAATACAAAGTGTTGAAAAAAATAACATAAAAGTTGTTCTGAGTAGCACTCATATAGTTCTAGAATTTCTGAAAATGAGGAAAAAAGTTTCAAACATTAAAGACCAAAAAAATGAAAATAAAATTTTGGATATCTGTGAACTTGGCGTAGTGTTAAAAAATAATATAAAGTGTTTAAAAAAATATAATAAAAGTTGTTCCAAGTAGCATTCATATAGTTCTAGAGTTCCTAAAAAGGATAAAAAAAGTTTCAATCATAAAAGGCCTCAAATATGCAAATAAAACTTTGGGCCACAAACTTCACTCAATATATAGAAATTAAAAATGCGCATTTCGATAACAGTTCTGAGCACATTTAGAATAGTTCTAGAGTTCCTGCAGGAAAAGAAAAATTTTACAAAATTTGACACCAAAAACGAAATTTTATTTTTTTTTAGATCATAATGGGTGACGATTCTTTGCTGGCTTTAGAGCAACTGCTATGCGTTTTATTTAATTCTCACGATATTGAAATATTAAACAGAGTCAACTCGCTAATATGTAACAGACGAGTTGCTTTAGTTTATACTGATATGAACCAACATTTAATATAACAATTAATTAAAACAATTAATAATAACGCATTGCAGTTGCTCTGATTCCAGCAAAGAATCGTGGCCCATTATTATTTAAAAAAATAGAAATAGTATTTTTTGGGCAAAATTTCTAAAATCTTTTTCTTCATGCAGGAACTGTAAAACTATTCTAGATGAGCTCAGAACAGACATCGAAATGCGAATTTTTAATTTTTGTATACTCAGTGAAATTTGTGGCCTGAAATTTTATTTGTTTATTTGAGGTCTTTTATGATTGGAACTTTTTTTCTCCTTTTCAAGATCTCTAGAACTATATGAATGCTACTCGGAACAATTTTTATTTTATTCTTTTAAAACTTTATGTACTTTTTTAAAAAAAGACTGTATGCCAAGATCCCATTTATCCGAAACTTTATTTTTCATGTTTTTGGCTTTTAATGATTGGAACTTTTTTCCTCTTCAGGAACTCTAGAATTAAATGAATGCTACTCAGAACAACTTTCATTTTATTTTTATCAACACTTTGTATTCTTTTTTAACACTATGCAAATTCACAGACATCCGAAACTTTATTTTCATTTTTTTGGTTTTCAATGTTTGAAACTTTTTTTCTCCTTTTCAGAAATTCTAGAACTATATGAATCCTACTTGAAACAACTTTTATTTTATTTTTCTTAACACTTTGTATTATTTTTTTAACATTATACGAAGTTCATAGACATCCGTAACTTTATTTTAATTTTTTTAGTTTTTAATGTTTGGAACATTTTTTCTCCTTTTCAGGAACTATAGAACTATATGCATGCTACTTTTAACAACTTTTATTTTTTTTAACACGTTATATGCCAAATTGACAGACGTCTGTCCTATAAATAAAAAGATCTACCATTATGTAGCAAAAACCACAAATATATTAGTCAAATACATGATCGAATTTTAAGTGCTAATAATTTCTGGCGCGACTGTATATATATGTTTGTATGTATGTAGTATATGTTTTAAAAATATATGCATCTCTATATCTATAATTTGGAAACGAGACCTTAAGTGCAGAGTCCCTTTAGACAGCGTGTAAGTTTTTTTTTAATTTCTCGGCACTTTTTTCTATCGAAAAACAAAAATCTAATCACTGACCGATACTGAATTTTTTCCATAGTTAAAAAAGAGCAATAGTTGTTAACTTTGAACGACTGTCGAAACTAAACTAATAACGTATTGTGCTCAATCTTTTCCAGCAGTAATTTGGAAGACAATGCTGTTAAAAGATATTGCAGTTGGATATCAGTGGTATCACCTCTTGTAAAACACGGTTAATTATCACTCTACCCTTATATGTGGCTTGTTGCATCGACTTGTTTGGACCACATGTTTTCCAGATCGACATCATCTAATTCTGTTCACAAAAAAATAGTTATCATGTTTCGATATATTTCTGCATTCACGGCAATAGCTTTACCAGCCTGATTCTCAAAAAAGTAAGGACGAATGACTCCACCGAATCAAAGTTTGCATCAAGTAATCACTTTTTGTGTATAAGTGACTTCTGAATGATAATCTTCGAATTTTTTTCATCCAAGATTTGACGCTTTTACTTGTTAAAGTAGCCAGAAATTTCAAAATGAGCCTCATTGCGTAAGAGTACTTTTTCAGAAAACCCGTGTATTTGTTCCAGTATCCAATTAACTAATCTCTTGTGTATGGTCCGATGACTTTAATTCTTGGATTAATTGACCCTTATGAGATTTCAGCAATAAATCTTTATGCAAAATACACCTTGTGGTCGTTTCTGGAAGGACCAATTACTGCGAACGTCGTGAAATTAATATTCCTGACTTTTTCGGTACACGATTTCACAAACCAAGCCAATGTTTCTTTTTTCAGACCGTGCACTACGAACACGTATTGATGTTTCTTTATTCTTTAACCGATCAAGTCTCTTCAAATTTACTCATTAATCGGATTATTGTTAATACAGATGCACGAGCATGTCAAGAATAAATATTTTTTATAGAAAGACCATTTTCATAATACAATTTTATTATTTCAACCCATTGTACTTTTGTACACGAAGCCATAACTAAAATGGTAATATCAAAACTTAACAAATGTCAAAAGAAATACAGCTGTCCGTTTGAGATCCATGAAATGTGACCTATTAAAAAATTGCTCCACTATTGTAAAACCGTTTACCTATTGTCAAAACCCCTTACAAATGCACACTCATCTCATATTTTGACATATTTGGTTGGTAGAAAAACAATTGCGATTTATGACCTTTAAATTCATGTATATTGCCGCAATTATTTTCCTACCGACCTAATATTAAATAATCTAATTAAAAATAATAATTAAATTCCACATGTAATTTTATTTTTGATTAAGAAATTAATATATTTTATTATTAAGTATTTATATATATATATATATATATATATATATATATATATATATATATATATATATATATGGAATAATGGTTGCTTTAAATAGATTTTGTCACATATTACAAAAAAAAACAAAAATAAAAAAATTAACATAATGGACCGAACTTTACAATTAAATTGTTGAATATTTAAATTATGTTAACTTTTTCATATTTAATATACAAGTTATTACCAATTATCATGTGAATATTTATGTTAATATATATTGCGCATAACGGTGTCCATTAATTTGATGTTTTAAACAGATTAATTAGCCGTGAATAATGAAATAATGGCTCTGTGTGTGGCAAATTATTGATATTACGATATAATAAATGTATATTTGACGAGATGATTCGGTTTTGCATCAATAATTTTCCCTTATTCATATTATAAATTTACTCACAGTCATATTCGTACACGAACAAACAATCAATTAAAAAGCACATACATATACTTTAATTTGAATACTTTTATTCATTCTTCTATATATTCCGTACAATGATAAGTTGTTTTCAACATTACATGAATTCAAATACTACACTATGTTCATATAAAACAAGTTTATTTCGAGAATACAGTCTATTAATTTTGAAGATATGTCAAAATATTATAAGTAATATTTCTTGAAAAAGCTTATGATTTTAATTATTTCAGTTAACCTGTTTGAAATTGATTTTACTATTTTTTTGGTAACCTTAAGGATAATATTTATCCATTCTGAATCCA
>CM068319.1:2619789-2659789 GCA_034766995.1 Acanthacorydalis orientalis | reverse complement strand
ACAACTGATTTTTATTAATAATAGATACTTAGTAAAATATCACACATTTATTTCAAGAGGATGGCCGTAGTTTAATAGAATATATCTTTTTTTATCTACTAAATTATGAGTTTGAAACAAAGATTAACACATTCGTAGACCAGACGGCTGTAGTCGTCTTATGCACTGACTTTTTGAAGCATAGTGGTATGAAAAATATCCCACCTTTTCAGTGCTTGAACGTGCATGCCGGGACGTTTTTTTACAAAAAAAATAAATCAATATAAGGATGCTAACTGGTATCAAAAAATATCTACAGCTTTTGAAATGTTGTCTAGTTTCGTGAAACACTTGTGGGTTTCTACGCACGATTTCAATGTAGTCAAGTGTCAGCGAACATGTTTAAGATAAAAATTAAATGTATATAAGCCAGCAATTTCTTGAATAATGTGTTGTTAACCTTTGTCCGTCACACAAAATAAGTAACACTAAAGTCCTTAGGGTCAAAATAGACACATATATGGATATATACAAAAAAGCTATATATTTTTTTTAAATTTCTAAAATAATAGAAAAAAATTCAATAGAAGAAAAAACATAAATTGAATACATAAATTCTTCAGTTCATACACTGGGGACACACAGATTCGATATGAGTTTTGCAGATAAATTTGTTACAAAGTTTGCACTTTCATGTGTGCTTATTGTCTGACTTTTCGCGAAAACTACAGAGGCCACTTTTTTTACCAGTTAGCGCACATGTAGATGCCGTCAGTAAAGAGTGTTTTGTGTTAGATTCTGTGTGATTATAAAACTAAATCTCTGTCTCAGAAATATGAAATATATACGGAAAATCTATAAATGCGAAAAAATCAAAGAGCTCCAAAGTACATTCTTGTGTAACGTTGCAGCTTGCAAGAATAGACTTGTTTTCTATGGATCGGCATATGATGTTCATTATTATGCAATCCATGAGAATGTTCTTTAAGTTTACTTAATATCTTGTTGAATTTTTCTAATTTTTTAATTTATCAATTATAACAAATTGCTACTTTTCTATTGTATGAAAATGTAAAGAAAGGTTGCGTTATGTTTTTGAGCTGCATAAAAGTTACATTGATTTAAGAAGTGAATGCTGCTTCTCCTAGCTATTGAAACTCGCAGTATTTGAAAATTAAAATTCGAGGAATAATAAAGAAAGTAAAATACGAATCACTCGATGATGTACTATTTTTGTGGTTCAGTGAAAAGATGGACAGTGGCGCTCGAATACCAGGTCCAATTTTACAGGAGAAAGCACTAAGTTTAAATAGCAAGCTATCTGATTGGGATCCCTCATTCACGGCTAGCCTAGATTGTTTATACAAATGGTGTTATAACTTGTTATAGTGTAAATCAAATTAGTGTCTGGTGAGAAGCTTTCCTGTGTGTTTTAAAAAGGAACATCATCTCGGATTTTTTAAATTTTTTTCCCGGGAAATAAGAACATTTAAAGACAATTGAAAAAACTTCAATAAACAATCACAACAACTAGCAATTAAGAAAACGCGGCTAATTACCAACAACGGTACAGGCACCGCCTAACTAGTAAATAACAAATCGGCTCCTAAGGCCTTGTGTATTTTTATTTATGAACAATAAAATCCTTTTCAATTTCAATTAGGAACATAAGAAAATAATCGAGTCTCAAAATGTACGCAAAAAAGATGACGCAGGTGGAAAAGAGTAAAAAGATCGATGTTTTAAGGCCAATGAGGCTCGAAAATGTGTTAACACTAGAACTATCACACCAGTCAAAATGACTGGTTTTACAAATTTATTTTAATTCCTACTTCATGTTACATTTTTTTTTCGTAACGATTTCATGACTAGCAGCGATAACTCAGGAAATAGTATACTGAATTTTATTTTAAGTTTTTTTATTCAAAATAATTTTGTATCATGGCTACTTATCCAATACCAGTCAAAATGACTGCTACCTGTGAAAGTGTAAAAATGTCCTGCAATCTGTTTACCGGACACGAATTAACCGGTTTACTCGTTTTGTGCAACTTCGTTTTACGTTTTAGAATTTCTACTGCGTATCATTCAGTATGATGATGAAAGTTATCAGGAAAATTCCGGATCGATCATGATGGTAATGCAAAACTAATCAATTCATTCGAAAATATATTTAGTCATTCATTTAGATCTGGAGACGTAGAATGTGTATTGAAGTTTTTGTTAAATGTTGCACTCGTATCATATATAATATAATAAATAATAAAAAAATAATTATATAAATTAAAATAAACGACATATTATTTCAATTAGTGTGAGGTGAGAAAAATGAATATAAATATAAATTATATGTAATCACTAGTTTTATTTTATTTTTATAAGTCCTGAAAATGGAAAAACGATTGAAAATCTCTGAATTATTGGAAAAACTGAACGATATACCAATAAAATGCACCGATATCGAAGATGATGAATTCTATGACAGTGAAGGTGAACCAGAAGAAATTGAAAATGAACTATGCGGTATTCACGATCAACTTTTTGATAGTGAAAATAGTGGTAATGAGCTTTTAGACGAAGAAAATGCTCAGGAGTCCTCGATAAGTGATCATGAATTTGAAAATATTTTGAATTTACATAAAAGAAGATGCAATCGAGTGCTTTCAAGTTCTGAAGACGAAAATGAAAGTATACTACAAGATTATCAAAATGAAATTGTTGCAGACGGAACCATTTAGGAAGAAATACAAGAAGGGTCTAGTCCTGGAAGATTACTACTTCATAATATTTTCAAATACGTACCCGGTTCAACAGGATATGCCAAAAAAGATATTATAAGAGGTGAAATTATGTTTCAACTAGCAGATGAACTTGACACTGAAAATCCCGTTGAAAATTTAAACTAGGGACGAAATCACGAGAAGCTAATGTACCAATAACTTTAAAGAGCTCGCTATGTTCACGAAAATCGTGTCAAATAGGGTACTGTAATAATAATAAGACTACCGCCATTTGTAATATCTGTGAAAAAATATGTATGCGGCAAATTTACTCAAAAGAATAACTACGTTTTTAAGGAATGTGACAAATTATAACTTTTTATACCTAATAATTTACTTTATACTATGTGAATAACTTAACTTTAAAATGAAAATTTATTTTATTTTTTTTACCAAAGCATATATTTTTTATTATACTTATTATTCTCATTGATTTGTAGGTGATAAACTGTGCCAATTCTCATTTAAGTAACGTGGTCTCAAATGGGTTTATATCTAATTCCAAAAATGTACTACACAATATTGAATTTCTTTTGTAAGAAACTAATAAGTCAATAAATATAAAAATATTCTATTATTATGAATTTTTTAAAGACGTCATTTTGACTGGTTTTGGTAGAAATAGCTTCGTCTTAACTGTCGGTAGTTCTAGTGTTAATATACTTAAAAGGACAATCTGAGAAGGCACAGACTTGACTCATGATGCTAAAGCGTCTACAAGACAGTGCAGTACTTAAGAACGTGCAATAAATAGAATAAAATGTATATAAACTGTGCTATTTATAATATCGTTCACAAATTTTCTGGATTATCTGGAATTTCGGTCATCCGAATCGAGCCCGGTCGCCTTTGAGTTGGATAAACGGGGTTCCACTGTATTGAAAACCATGATTGATAAATTACCAAGGTCGTACAATTTTGTTATTTTGAATTTGATTATGGTTTTAGTGATTGTAGTAGTCACTTAAACATTTTTTTGTATTTTCTTGAGAAACATAAAAAACTAAGAAAATTCTTCAATAGTAATCGATATAATTCCCCGATCCATCATGTCAACAGACAAGGTATTCATTTGATAATTTCAGTTGCAAACGAACTTCATTAATTAAAGGTAGATTAGTTATAAGCTGACGTGCTACTTTCAGGTTAATTTATTTATGTCTTTATTCTTAATTTTATTATATATACGAGGGTGGTTCCAGAAGTACCCGGCCTGACATAGGGATGGCGGTAGTTGTTTGAAAAATATCACTGTATTAGAAAGTACACAATCTATAAAGCATATGTTTCAAGTTTGAAGAGGCCACGTTGTGTAGTATTTGTTTGGCAGCCATCAATAGTGAACGTTTTCAGTGAATTTGTGAAAATGGAGAAAATTGGTCATCGTTACGTGATACAATACTTTTATTTGAAAGGCCTCAGCCCAACTAATATAAAAGCTGAACTGGATTCTACTCTGGGTGAGTCTGCTCCTTCGTTTACAACAGTGAAATATTGGGTAGCAGAGTTTAAACGAGGCCGTACGAGCTGCCAAGACGATCATCGCAGTGGTCGACCAAATGAGGTGACGACTCCAGAAATGGAGAAGAAAATCCACAAAGCGGTACTGGATGATCGTCGACTGAAAGTGCGCGAGCCAGCAGACATAGTAGGCAGTTCAAAAAGTGCGGTACATCGCATATTATCTGAAAATTTGGACATGAGAAAGCTGTGTGCGAGATGGGTGCCGCGTTTGCTCACACTCGAGTAAAAACAGTGTCGTGAAGATGTTTCAATTGAGTGTTTAGCGAAGTTTCACAGCAGCAAAGCAGAATTTTTGCGCCGTTTCATAACCATGGATGAAACATGGGTCCATCACTTCACACCCGATACAAAAGAACAATCAAAACAATGAACGGAAAAGGGAGAACCGGCTCCAAAGAAGGCGAAGACCGTTTCATCTGCAGGCAAGGTCATGGCGTCGGTTTTTTGGGATGCGCGTGGGATAATTTTCATTGACTATCTTGAAAAAGGAAAAACTATCAACGGCGAGTATTATGCGAACTTATTGCAACGTTTGAGCGAAGAAATCAAGCAAAAACGGCCGCATTTGGCTAAGAAGAAAGTGTTGTTTCATCAAGACAATGCACCAGCTCACAAGTCCGTTATTGCAATGGCCAAAATTAATGAATTAAAGTTTGAATTGCTACCTCATCCACCCTATTCGCCAGATTTGGCCCCCTCGGATTATTTTCTGTTCCCAAACTTGAAAAAATGGCTCAGTGGTCAAAAATTTCCGAACGATGAAGAAGCGATGTCGGCAGTTAATGAGTATTTCGAGGAGCAAGACAGTTCTTATTATAAAAAGGGTATCGAACTTATTGAACATCGCTGGGAAAAGTGTATAGAGCTGAAAGAAGATTATGTTGAAAAATAAATATATTTTTTTCCAAAATTTTTGTGTTTCCTTTGTTGGGTCGGGTACTTCTGGGACCACCCTCGTATATATATATATATATATATATATATATATATATATATATATATATATATATATATATTTCTAGTTAGAAATAATTTGAAATGGGATGATATTTTACTTGGATATAGTTAGTTCTATAATAAATATTTGCGATTTATGTTCTGACATCATGAATTAATATTATACATATCTAAAAAAATGAACCATCATTTGAAGTGCATGATTTTTATTACACCTCTCTTTTCCGTTAACTGGATAATTTTAGCTAAGTGTAGGAATATATATATATATATATACACACATACATATTATTCTATGAATATATATATATATATATATATATATATTTATGAGACCTCAAAAAGATACACTTCAGAACACTCTGATGGACAATCTGACCCTGAGTGCATTAGTTAATTTTAATAACATTCCACTTTGTAATGTGGTTTAATTTATTTTTATACTAGAAGGCTCTACCGCCTGATAGCTGTGTAAGCCAACTTCAGGGGGAGCTTCATCTCTACTTCATAACGTTTGTTATCCCCCTAATAAATAACGGATATTAGCACATTATACAAACAAATAATCCACGTTAAATGTTAATCTTAAAATATTTATTAAAAAAGTCTATAAAAACTAACATAAAGAAATACATATATTTTAGGAATTTAACTATTTTTTTTACTCTCAAGTTTCATCGAATACATTATTTTGAATAATTTTTTTATCAATTTGAAACTGAACTTGTATACCCTATTCCGTTGTACATTGTGAGAGAATTACAAGTAATTGTTTATTATTAAAAATTGTATCTTTTGAATATTATCAAAACACTGGTCTTCTGACAGAACACTGATCATAAGATTGATATCAACCAATCAGATCAGAGACAACACTGCCAATACCAACCAATGAGAGAAAGAATAAAAATCAGAGTAACGGCATAACTATTTCATTTTTAAATAGAAAGATATTTGTTAACTAGATAAAAAACAAGTATTTCTAGAAAATGTTCTTATCAAAAGTTAATTAAGTAAAATCTTTGTCAAGAAAAAGTCATCAAAAGAACATTATCCTAGGAGAAAAAAATCAATTATAAATCAAGATATCAGATACAACTATTTTAAAAAAATTTTAATGCTATTACTTACATATTTATAAAAATCAAAATAAAAAAAATACCAAATTCATCACAATGTAAATTTAAACGATTTTTCTCGAAGTGAAAGAAGAAATATCGGATGAAGATTATATATCAAGCCGAAGAACATGACCTTACTTTTAATTGGCATGGGAGCTCGTAACTCTATCTATCTTCCACAACAACGATCCTTAAATCATTAATATAACGAGCGGAAATTCAGAAAGAAAAGCGAACTCATCTCGGTTGTATACCGTGTGTGATACATGGATTCGAAACACTATTATACGAATGATTTTTTCTTATTCAAACATATATATATATATATATATATATTTATACATATATATATAGAGAGAGAAAGAGAGAGAGAGAGAGAAAGGAAGAGGGGGAGAGGAAGAGAGGTTCTATTTAAAAGGCACTGACATTTATTACATTTCTTAGAAATACAAAAATCTACGTATTTACATTGTGTTCATTTGTATTTTGAATAAATAATAACTGCTAGTTTGTAAGACGTTCTTTGAAAAAGTAATCTTTAAAAGTTACTTTATATCTGTTTAATATAAAAGTAATTTTCTGTCCACTGAAACGAAATGAGATAAACTTTTCTTATTAAGAAATTCATGTTATATTCTGTTCTATTTTCACTTTTTTTCTAAAATATCGGAGTATTTCTCTTTCAATCTACACTGTTTCACACTAGAGATATTATTAGAAAAATAAAAATGTCTACGAAACAGAATAATTTTCTGTATCACAGTGTTGTGAAGATGATTGCATCTTCATAAAAATGTGTATAAGCAACAATAATATGTTCTGAACATCTTAATTCAAACATTTTTTTATGATTTGTGGATAAGAGAAGATTTATTTTTGAAAAATGAACCTATTACGCCAGCGTTAACAAAAAAACAAACACAAAAGTCAACGAACAATAAATTAAAATATTGATTTTCAAAGAAAGTGAATGGAAAATTCATTTAAAAACCTAATATTTCTCCTCAATGTTGATAAATAATAGGTTGGTAGGAATATAATTGCCGTTTTTGTCTACCGAATTCTAGCCTTCAATTTTTTTAATGGAAGTGTCATTTCAACGTGTTCGTGTTAATATTATTTTAATGTGTATTTTTCGGTTTGTATTTTGGTATCATCGATTTTGGTTTTATTATTAAGTTGGCTTCGAATACGGCTATTGAATTAAAGATGAAAAAAAAGCAAATAAAAACATTTTTTTCAATTCAAACTCATTTATATATATATATATATATATATATATATACATATATATGTATGTATGTATATAGGGGAGACCGGGGTTAAAAAAGAGAAAAAGGTACACGAATTTGAAAGGAATAACCTGCAATTATTTTTCTACCAACCTTATATAATTAATAATTATATTTTTCTTTCATTTTATATAAACACAACATATATATATATATATATATATATATAAATTGGTCCTTTTCCATGCGTGATTTTATTCGTACTCTGACTAGTTGATATCATTCACGTGACCTGTATTCTGATTGGTTGATATGAGTAAAGTAGTCTGTGTTCTGATTGATTACTCTGAATCACGTGATCGAATTATCTTCACTATAATTAATTCAAATAATTGTTATCTTTAAACTGATGGTATTCGTCATGTTAATTTTTACATTTTCAATAAAAATGATTGCTGTTTTGTGAGGTTATTCCAATTGCTTAGCTAAGATATATAATAATTTTAAATTTTAAGGTTGATACTTGAAAATCTTCAAACGAAGAACAAGTATTTTAATTCAAAAAACTTTATGATTGATTCAATTTAATCGCACCGAATTAATAGGTACACCTTACATATATATATATATATATATATATTAGTTTAGTAAAAAAAATTGCGGTTTATGGAATTGAAATTCATATATATATATATTTCTCTTTTTTAATTTTCCTATCTGTTTTAAGTAGTCCTAAACTGATGGATGACTAACTACTTATTTTGTGCAAGCTTCCGAATTGTTATGTGTGGTTCTGATTCAACTAACGCCTTCAGATGGTCGTTATGAATTGAAGGACGACCGTGATCATCATCTTCGATGCTATCGTCCTCACCACGAAATTTTTGGATCCACCATTGCACCGTACGTTCTTTTACAGCACCCACACCAAAAGCATCGTTTAGTTTAAGAGCAGTTTATACAAAAATTGCTGTTATTTTTTTCTTTTCTATCTTTAATTCAATAGCCCTATCTCAAGCAAAATGAATAATAAAACTAAAAGCTATTTTATAAAAATACAGACCGAAAAATGCAATTAAAAATAATATCAACATGAACACGATGAAATGACACTTGTATTGAAAAAATTAAGGTTAGAATTCTAAAAATTATTTTCCTACCAACCTAATATATATATATATATATATATGCATATATATATATATATATATATATATATATATATATATATATATATATATATATATATATATATATATATGCAAATATATACATATATATGCATATATATATATATATATATATATATATGCATGTATATATATATATATATATATATATATATGCATATATATATATATATATATATGCATATATATATATATATATATATATATATATATATATATATATATACGGATATATATATATAGATATATATATGTCCATATATATCATCATCATCTTCAGCCCCTGTTAATCCACTGCTGGATAAAGGCCTCTTCCATGATTTTCCATTTTGTTCGATTCAGTGCCTCTCTTTTCCACAGATTTCCAAGAAAGTTTTTAATATCCTTATCCCATCTGTTCATTGGTCTCTTTCTCGGTCTTTTCATATTCCTTGGTTCCCAGTCAATAATTTCTCTTGTCCATCGGTTGTCTTCTCTTCTTGCGACATGTCCCGCCCATTTCCATTTCAGACTCTTTACTCTTCTTATTATATCTGTGACTCCTGTTTGTTTTCGTATCCATTCTATTCTCTTTCTATCTCTTCTTGTTATTCCCAACATGCATCGTTCCATACTTCGTTGTCTTGTTTGGAGTCTTTGAACTATTTTGGCGTTAAGCACCCATGTTTCGCTGTCGTAGGTAAGGACTGGTAGTATACACTGATCAAATACTTTTTTCTTTAAACAGAGTGGGATTGTTAATTTAAATATCGAGGCGTTTCGTCCGAAAGAGCTCCATCTCATTTTTATTCTCCTTTTTACTTCTTCAGTGAATGATCCATCTCTGTTGATAAGCTGGCCTAGATAGACATATTTCGTAACTTGTTCTTTTTCCGTTCCTTTTATTTCAATTTTCTTCGGACAGGCAAACGCATTGAATAGTACTTTTGTCTTTGTATGATTCATGTTGAGCCTGATTTTTTGATTGGCATCGTTTAGTTCTTCATCAAGAAAATATATCATATGTTATATAAATTTTATATTAAATTATTTTAAAAGAATTTAATGAGAATAAATAGGAACTTCTACATGCAAATATAATTCACAAGAATCCATTATTTTCCCTTTAAATTCATAAGGAATAAAATATATCAAATGTTCTTAATTATGTTTTTTATTCATATATATATATATATATATATATATATGTATATGTATGTGTGTGTGTATGTGTCTGTGTATTTGTGTGCATGTGTAAATTTAATTCACAAAATAATTTTCTTAGAATTTATTGCCTGATTTTAATGAAATTGTTCAAAAAACAAACATATTTATTTATATTTATTACCTTATGTATGTGACTAGTATCTTACTTTGTCATTAGATAAATTAACAAAATTAATATTTTAAAAACACTTCTTGTAATCAAATGTAATATAAATTTTATATTAAATTATTTTAAAAAATTTTATTGGGAATAAATAGGAACTTCTACATACAAATATAATACACAAGAATCCATTATTTTCCCTTTAAACTCCTCTGGAATAATATATGTCAAATGTTCTTAATTGTCTTATTTATTCTTATATATATATATATATATATATATATATATGTATATATATATTGGTTTATGTATATATATATATATGTATATATATGCATGGACACACAATGGATTCATTCAAATAATTATGTTTTTGTGTGCACATGTACGCGTTTAATGTTTTCATATAATTCCGTTGTATATGTATGTAATATCCATAGAAGATGTTCAAACATTTTTGGAATCGGCAACCGTATGTTTACTTATACCATATTAAAGATAAATATTGCATCAGACACTGACTTAATCCCCATGTTATTACAGACTTTGTTGTATAAACAGCATATGAACGACAAAATCAAACGGAATTTTAATGGTTTCGAATAACTTTTGTTTGCTCCTTGTAATATCCCGATGAAAAACTAGACACAAGTTTCCGTAGCGTTCTGTTTTGTTTAACGTAGCGTGTGATTAAAAATTCAGTGGCTATTCTGTAACGGACAAGTTTGTCTTCTATGCATAGAAACCGATATTGAGCTAGTGGTTACTTGTGTACAAGTAGATTTTATTAAAGGGTGTGTGTGACTGTGGTTATATTTAAATTTTCTGATCACAATTAAGAGATTAAAATTAAGAAATTAAGTGTGTGGTGATAATAAGAGAATTGAGCGTTTAAAAATTTCTCTTTAAACACTGTTATTGTCTATTCAGGTCAAATATTAATGACTACATAGTTTCTCTTAATTTCAAATTTTAAAAGTAGGTTTACAATATCTTTTATCACTTCTATATGAAATGAAAAACAATAGATTCTTTTACCTGATTAATTTATTTAAGCTTGTGAATAACGAATGGAGAACAATGTCGACCACAATTTTTCTATGAAATTTTTTATCGTATTTTGGCTCATTTTCTGAAGTTATTGCATTCATTTTGTGACGAATATTCTGCGTTGTGCTCTCAATCGTCTCTTATTTTCTTACATAAAACTTTCTTTTAATCCACTGGAGACGAAAGATTTCTTATAAGACAATCCCCACGAGCCATTTTTTTTGTTTACGTTGAAAATTTAGAAAGGAGAGAATGTTTGGAAGTTGAGTAATTAACATTGTAGACATATTTCGTATAAATCAGATGATGACACATAGTGTGTGTCATGGCTCTTCAGTATTTTTGAAGTGAAACTTCTATGGTAGCATTTGGGAGTGGTAAAATCGTACGGAGGTCACGAAAAACGTTACTATGAACATAGCTGCGAATGAGAGAGATGATGGAGCGAATATGACTGCATGAGAACGAGAGAGAGAGAAGAGATTTCGCTGAACGAAAACGAAAAAACACACTGTCAGCAGTTACTGTACGTATACAAGGACTCTACATTTTAACTCATAACAATATAGCCAGGTTCTACCATGGTCGACGAGAAGCAACTTCAATGAGCTCTCTATAGGATGAATTTCGTAGATTACCTGTTAATCGACTGGTAACAATAGAGAATATGTTACTAGATTTCATCAGCAGCAAGAGAGGATTATCAATCTCTTCCTTAAATTGTCAAAGTCTTCGCGCTCACACAGTCGATCACCTCACTGGCACATTTATTCAGCAGTCAAACATATTGTTTCTTTCTAAGACATGGCTAAAGAATAAGGATCGGATCAATATCCTCAACTACAATTGTGTTGTTCAATATAAACGTTAAGCCGTTCGATCTGGAAGAGTGGTGATTTATCACAAATCTAGTGACACAGCTAATGTTGTTACTCCCCATATGGATTGCAATTTTCAACAAACACAATCGATAGGAGAGTAACAACAACAGCTGTTGGAGCTGTATGTGCTGCTCAACGTGTTGCGAAAAATGGAATGGTCATCTTGATGGTCGCCATCTACATTTAATCAAATCAGAAAATCGAAGACATCATCAAATTCATACACAGTAATCTATGAATCTATACCGTCGAGGGAGCAAATCTAGTCGATGTCAATTATGACAAAACGCCGACTTTAAAGTTAACTTTTCTTCTGATGCTTCTCTACCATTAATTGTATTTATCCGTGCAACATTGAATTTAAAAATTGTAATTAATCCTAATGAAGCAACTACGGGATCAGGAACTACAATGACGCTGTATTCTCGAGATTTATCTATAAATTCGAGTCAAAACTTTTTATATCATATTTTAATTATCATAAGCCGATCGTTTCTTATTTTCAGAATACGAACAAATTGAATCAGAATAAAATTGTTTTTTCAACATATTATTTTTATATTATTAAACATGTAATTTATAGCAATACACCCTTCACTAATTAATTATACTACGTCTTATTATATGATTGAATCTGTAATTTGTGACAATCCTCCTTTCTCTACTTCTACATAAAAATAATTAAGTTTCACTTATGTCGTGTGTACATGAACACAGACACCTTTTTTTATATTACGAAGGACCGATAACACATCATCTATGTCGTATACATAAGAAAGAAAAAAAAGCAATTAAAGTGAAAAACAGCTCTTAGTTCTATAATAATAAATAAATATAAAAACATTAGTTCAAATTCAGCAATAAAAACTAAAAAAAATACAGAAGTAGTAAGTAATTATAACATTTACATCATAAAAAAATCATTTGTGGTAATCCTTGATACACTCTCCTAAACACAACCCAAGATTATTTTCACAAGCAGAACAAAAGTAATTAGTCGCTTTTCTTGTACAATTATAGTAGCTTTGATTGCAATTCTTTCTTTCTATTTTGTTATTTTTACTTCTAGGCAGCATTTCAGGTACATGTTCCTATATTTTTGAAACAGTAGGTTAATTTTCTCTGGAATTTCCCAATAATATATATGTATATATATATATATATATATATATATATATATATGTAAATCGTCTTCACATTCCATATCACTATCACTATCTTCTATGATCATTTTTCGACTATTTCTCCGTTACTTTTAAACAAAAAATCATTACTTTCATTTGAATTATTCATTGTTAGTATTCCCGATGGTCAAGAAGGGAAATGCTGCTCGTCAATTGTTAAAAATATTCCAGGTATCTAACAGCTTTGTGCGTTTGCAATCAAGTTATATCAAATTGTCGATACTATTACAAACTGATGTTCTTTCAGTCTTTCCGATCGTTTAGACCTAATATTTGGATTCTTTGTCTGCAGCCATCCAATATTTCTGTCCGTATTTATCTGGTTTGAATCTCATGAATTGCGTAAACCTTCAACGGCATTTAGAAGAAAAAAGCAGCTCATCAATTGTTAAATTTGGTCCAGGTATATAAAAGCTTTGTGTGTTTGCAATAAAGTCATACCAAATTTTTGATACCATTGCAAACTTCTTCTTTGCCTTTTTTATTTCGTGGACCCAATGTAGAATTTCAAAAACTGCATTATTTTTCTGAATCTGAACGGTAATGCGGCGTGAAATTGTCACAAACACACGTTTAAACATGAATAAACTGATATGAACACATCATTATCAATGTCATATCTACAATGACCTAATCAGAATTCAAGATATTACGGATTTTTACGAGGAGGGTCTGTAACTATAAAAATTACTTGTAATTGATATGATCATTATTTATGAAAAGTCGCGAAAACTAAAGCTCCAGGTGCAAATTTAAATAAACTAAAAGAGAAAGAACGATCAGATGGATTAAAAATGGCACAGCCACGGTTCTAGTGTTAACTGATGAATCTTTTTCTAATAGATTATGTATCTGTAGTAGTTTAAAAATGATTGTTGATTTAAACACTTAATTGTATTCTAAAGACGAACATTAAAACTATTATTGAAAATTTCTCTGAAAATTAACACGCGCTATGACGAAATGGACAATAAATTGTACATCTCTTAAAACTATTATTTAAAAAAAGAATTATATATTTGAACCACTTCTTAACTAGGTTTGATGCTTCAAATATTTTTTATAACCGTAGAATTATTAGGAGGTTGCATTGAAAGCTGTTGTTCACGTGTAGATGGCACTAGGTGCTTATGCTGTGAACAGTGACAGATGTGTCTTTGTTCATTTTCAAGTGTGAACATTTCCCACTAAAATTCAGTTATCAGACGCTATCATTTCTGTACACAAGTGCTGTTCTATTATCGGTTTAAAATTGAACGCCATACGTTTTTCCGATGTGTAATTCAACATTAATTTAGGGTTAACTGATATATAATTCGCGCTATAGGAGCAAGTTCGAGGTACAAGACCTATATCTTGAGCTGGTGAAGTTGCTCGATCCGCTAGTATTGAGGAGAGCGAAATGCACAGTTCGAGCAGTAGTTGGTAGAAAAAACCATGACAGTGTTACGGGGGAGTTGGCTTAGGGCGCGAGAGAAGCCCGCTCCGGCGTGGTAAATGCTATTTAATAGGATGTTGCACTGAAAGCCGCTGTTGACGTGTAGATGGCTCTACGTGCGTATGCTATGAGCAGTGACAGATGTCTCTTATGTCATTTTGAAGTGTGAACATTTCCTATTAGAATTTAATCATCGAACGCCATCCTTTATTTAAAGAAGTGCTTTTCTTTAATCGAATTAAAACGGAACGCGATAAATTGTTTTTCCGATGTGTACTTCTATACTATATTGATTTGAAAAAAGTGCAGATGGAACTCATCGATTACTTGCGAAAAATTGTGGTGAATCTGCTCCACCGTGAACAGTATGTAGAGATTGGTTTCGACGATCCAATAGTGGCGATTGTGACGTTCACGACAAACAACGCTCAGGTCAATCGAAAAAGTTCGAAGAGGCACAACTGCAAGCTCTATTGGAAGAAAACCCTACGCAAACACTCAAGACATTGGCTCAACAGGTCTAACTCGATAAACCAACTATTTTACGACATTTACAAGCCATGGAAACGATCCAGAAAGAAAGAGGATTGCTGCCAGATGATTTAATCAAAAATTCCATTGTTAATCGTTTAAAAATCTCGATTTCTTTGCTTGTACGGCAAATAAGAAGTTTCTTGTAGCGTATCACGATCGAAGATGAAAAATGGATCTATTTCGACAACCCTAAACGCAAGAAATCATGGGTTGATCCTGGGCAACCCTCAACGTCGACACCATAGCGAAAAATGGTTACAAGAAAATGCTCTCTATTTGCGGGGATATGGAGGGTATCGTGTATTATGAGCTGTTGAAACCGAAGAAATCAATCACCTCCGAACATTATTGACAACAATTGGAGCGTTTGAACGATGATTTGATACAAAAACGACCATCAGTTGCATAAAATTGCCGTAAAGTGATTCTTCTCCATGACAACGCTCGGCGCCATGTTGCTGAGGCCGTGAAACCAACACTGATGGTGCTCGAATGAGAGGTCCTACCGCACCCAGCGTATTTTCCGGACCTGGATCCAAGCGAATACCATCTGTTCCGATCGATGCAACACGCTTTGGAAGATACACATTTCCATAATTACAGAGCAGTCGAAAATTGTGTTACCGAATGGATTGGATCAAAATACAGACAACTCTTTCGTCACGGAACTCAATATCTGCCAGAAAAGTGGGAAAAAGTCATAACTTTCGAGAACAAACACTTGGATTAATGTATTCACACATTTTTTTATTGAAATAAGTGCTCAATAGACACGAAAAAACTGCGAATTTCAATGTAACCCCCTATTAATTCACGAATGATAGGGTTAATGATATATTTATTGAGTACATAAAACATCAGTCTAGAGCAGTGTTCTTAAGACTGCGTTCCACGGAACCCAGCTGCTCCGCTCAACCTCTTGAATGTTTCCACAAGTTAAAGTCACATTTCGAAAGAATTTTCGAAGGAATAACCCGAAAAGCTAAAAATTTCAAAAAGTTAATTTATAATAAATTCTTTTCTTTCTAAAAATATCTCTCTTTACCTATTATTTTGCACTTAAACTGTATTTATAAGTACACATTACGACCCCGATCAATCAGATGTAAACAATAAAATTCGGTCATGTAAGATGAATGATTTTCAAAACATTCGGGGGACGTATATTCACTTTTCTAGAGATGGTAGGAATTCCACAAAAACCTTCTATAACCTTAAGGATTCCATGAGATGACAAAGTTTGAAGATTACTGGTCTAGAGTATGATCTGACGATCGATGTACGAAAATCGGGGAGTGTCTTTGTATAAAAAATTCAAAGTTATTTTTATTCTATGTACAGCTCATAACTTCAAAGATGTAGTCGATTTATGTTACAAAAAAATGACTGTGCGATTTTAAAACTTAAAAAAAATTGTTTTGTACGACGCTTCAAAATATAAAAGTTTGTCATGTGCTGTACATTAATTATAGTAGTACCTTTTATTTCAATTTTAATGTTTTTTTTTTAAAAAAAAAGAGGTCATCTAACAACAATCAAAGTAAGGAAACACATATATTTTCATTTTTAAAGTGGTAAAAGTTAGAGAAAAATTGCAAAGTACGTTACTAAATGTTTATCTATTATTCACAGTTAATATGTAGTTATATAAATAAAATTGTATAATATAAAAGGTAATAAAGATACTTGTAAAAGTATTAGTAAATAAAAAGGTTATCCATACATTTATTCCTTATTTTCAATCACAAATTTATTTTATCAATTAAATGCCAACAACGATGGAATTCTGATAATTTCATTTAAGATTAATAAGTTTATATAAATTTAATTAAACTACAATTTCTGTTAATTATTGAAAAGATTGAAATAATGTGTTTTTTTCAAGAGATTTATGCTTTAAACTAACGACTAATATTTATAAAATCAAATATGTATCGATTGAACCACGTGTTGAGCTGAATGATAACTTATTAAAATTTATGACTCAAACGAATCGTCTGCAAGCGAAACATAAACTTACAGAAAAATTGAATTTTAATTATTCAACAGACACTACACAGGAACTTGGCATGGTATCAAATACTTGATACTTCGATTCCGAACGAGACTCTGGAGAACATTTTAATATAGCGATAGATCTTATTCCGCTTGATTTAGTCATCAAAATATTACTTTTGACAATTATTATAATCGATAATAAAAACGGATTATGTATTAAGTGTGCAAATTAATTCGGTTCCCTTAAATTGAATCAATCATAACTCTGATTTAAATACAAAATATTATCTGAACGTTTCAGGATTTTCAAGTGTCAACCTTAACATTTAAAAACACTATATATCTTGACCAAGTAGTTAAGCATAATCTCACAAAACAGCAGTGAAATTTTATAAATATATCAAAATATTATAACTGATATTTCTTTGAAAAGTTTTCGATTCCAATTATTTTAGTTAAACTGTTTGGAATCGATTTTACTATTTTTTTATTAATTTAATTGCCGATATTTATCCATTACAAATCCAGTTAGTGCTTCGATTTTATTATTTATTGCTATACTTTTAAGCTCTACTCACAAATTTTCCATAAATGTGATGTCAGTCAAAGGAGGGAGGAAGTTAAATAAACTGTTTGTAGAATTTTCGTTTTTATAATAGAAATTTTAGGTGTAAAAATTATTTTTTCTGCCATTAAATTGAATCAATAATAATTTTGATTAATTAAAATATTTTCTTGTCGTTTTAAGGTTTTCAAGTGCCAACCTTAACATTAAACAACACTATATATATCTTGACTAAGTAGTTAGTATAACCTCACAAAAAAGTAATGAGAATTTATATATATATGTCAAAATATTACAATTAATATTTCTTTGAAAAGCTTTCAATTCCAATTATTTCAGTTAAACTGTTTGGAATCGATTTTACTATTTTTTTGTTAATTTTATGGCCGATATTTATACATTACGAATCCAGTTTCTTTTCAAATCCATTAGTGTTTCGATTTTATTATTTATGGACTATAATTTTGAGCTCTTCTCACAAATTTTCCTTTTGTTTGATATCAGTCAAATGTGGGAGGAAGTTAAATAAACTGTTTACAGAATGCTCGTTTTTACAGCAGAAATATTAGGAGTAAAAATTAATTTTTGTGCCGTTAAATTGAATCAATCATAATTTTGATTAATTAAAATATTTTCTTGTCGTTTTAGGATTTTCAAGTGCCAATTTTAATATTTATAAATACTATATATCTTGACCAAGTAGTTGGCATAACCTCACAAAACAGTGGTGAAATTTTATAGATATGTCCAAATATTAACACTAATATTTCTTTGAATCAATTTTTGAATCAATTCAATTCTAATTATTTCAGTTATACTGTTTGGAATCGATTTTATTATTTTTTTGTTAATTTTATGGCCGATATTTATACATTACGAATTAATTAGTAATAGACTATACTTCTAAGCTATACTCATAAATTTTCCATTAGTTTGATGTCAGTCAAATGAGGGAGAAAGTTAGATATATACTGTTTGCAGAATGTTCGTTTTTGCAACGAAAATATTAGGTAAAAAATTTAATTTTTGTACCGTTAAATTGAATCAATCATAATTATAATTAATTAAACTATTTTCTTGTCGTTTTAGGATTTTCAAGTGCCAACTTTAATATTTAAAAACACTATATGTCTTGACTAAGTGGTTAGCAAAACCTCACAAAACAGTAGTGAAATTTTACAGATATGTGAAAACATTATAACTAATATTCCTTTGAAAAGCATTCAATTCCAATTATTTCAGTTAAACTGTTTGGAATCGATTTTACTATTTTTTTGTTAATTTTATGGCCGATATTTATCCACTACAAATCCAGTTAGTTTTAAAATCCATTAGTGTTTCGATTTTATTATATATGGATTATACTTTTAAGCTCTACTCACAAATTTTCCATTAGTTTGATGTCAGTCAAATAAACCGTTTTCAGAATTTTCGTTTTTGCAACAGAAATTTTAAGTGTAAAAAATAATTTTTCTGTCATTAAATTGAATAATTTTGATTAATTACAATATTTTCTTGTCGTTTTAAGATTTTCAAGGGCCACCCTTAACATTTTAAAAACATTATATATCTTGATGGGATAACCTCATAAAATGGTAATGAATAGGATGGTGTCCTAAGAATACCATATTAGGTATTTTATACTTTTTGCATTCCAGTTGAAAAAAATGATGTCGAAGATACGGGAAAGTTGTAGTTGAAAGTTGTGTTTAGCTTTTGGTGAAGGTGTAAATGCAAAACCAATGGGAAAGAATTCTTTCATTTAATCATCGATACATAGCTCTTCATGAAATACGTATCCATCACTATAGACCTGAAACGAAAGAGCAGTCGAAACAGTGGACTTTTCCTGGAAAATTTACAGAAAAGTCATTGTATCAGGAGGAAATGTTACGGCGCCTGTTTTCTGGGATATTTATGGAATATTTCTAATCTACTATCTTGACAAAGTGAAAACAATAAAAGGAGCCTATTATGAATCATTATTGGACCATCTGAATGATGAAATCGAGAAAAAATGTTCTCGTTTGAAAAATAAAAAAGTGCTCTTCCATCAAGACAATGCACCGGCACACAAATCAACAATTACGATGGCAACATTGCAAGAATTACACTACGAATAGCTTCCACATCCATCATATTCTCCAGGTTTGGCACCGTGTGACTTTTTCCTGTTCCCAAACATGAAGAAATAGCTTGGATATAAAAGATTTGCATCACATTCGGAAGTCATCGCTGCTTTAAACGTCTATTTGGAGGAATTTGACAAACCTACCATTCGGAAGGGATACAAAATTGGAAATGTGTTGGGCTAAGTGCATCGAGCTAAAAGAAAATTACCTTGAAAACTAAAAAGAATTTGTTTAAAAAAATTGTGTTTTCTTGTCAAATAGTGTTACTTATTACTCTACCCTCTAGATAAACAATAGATATAAAAAAATATATTTAAAAGTATTTTATTAAAAAATTATTACAAAAAAATCGACCGGAGTTTATTTAAACACCTATATATATTATTTATATATATATATATAGATAGATAGATAGAAAAGCGTTCTTTACATATGAACTATTCTCTCTCTTTCTCTCTCTCTCTCTCTCTCTCTCTCTCTCTCTATATATATATATATATATATATATATATATATATATATATATATAAACAAAACGTTCTTTCAATCAAAAATATTCAACAATTGATTATTAACAATTTTTTATTTCTATTTATATGTATTTCGATAGCGGTTCCATTTTTTTCAGAACGTTAACGTTCAGAAAAATAAATAACAAATGTATATGCAACAAGAAATATATTATTAAAACGAAGAATTATTCAATTTTTCCATTTCTTAACACTCTAAGGCCTTATTCGCCGAGCGTTAAAAAAAGCTTGCGTTCAGAGTTAGCGTTAGCGTTTTTAAAACGCTTGCAAATATAGTATTCATATGAGCGATTAAAAATTACTTCTTTTCATTGTCTTACGCAATTCGGACGCATAAATTCAGAAGAGTTGTTGGCAATAGCTGCATGTATTTTAAGAAGGCAAAAAAAATGACAAAGTTGAAAGGACAGTTTGTGACTACTTATGAAGATTGAACTTTTATCCGGATGTTTTTCAGCTACTCCAGTATGAAAATTGAAACATTTAATGAATTATTGAGAATTTTTGTCTACGATTTTTTCCCATTTTGGGATTATTTTTCAAGTGACTTCCATCTACGTGTCCTCCTTCAAAATTATGTTTGAATAATTTGATAAATCTTGGTTATATACAAAGATCTCAATTCCACCTCCAAAATAAAACGTTCAGTATCAAATACCGCCATTTTCGTAAACGCTCTCTGCCTTTATCTGTAGTACTTTTAATCAGTATCGACGTGCAAGCAAGACTGACTGACAAATTCGGCGTCATTCAGTGCTTTTTGAACGCCTATGCGAATGAAAACACCCTCTTCTATATGTTCTACTTACTTCAACGCAAAACGCTCGGCGTTAGAAATGGATCAAGTCCTATGTTTTTTAATACACGTGAAAACAAATACTGAGTTTAATTTGTTTTATTGAAAAGATAAAAAAAGCGCGTGTTGTAGCGTTTTTTTAACGCTCGTGCGAATGAGGCCTAAGGGCGATTGGAATTCTCATTGAAATACGCATAAATAACAGTAAGAAATATTTATCTTATATAATAGATTACACTGATAGTCACAGTTTTTGGTACATACAACATTTATTGCGTTTCTAACGTCATTTTTACCACTGAATTCAAATATGCAATCAGAATTTTTCCACCCCTCACAATTTTTGTACAACGGCATTTTTTAAGTGTTGCTTTTTCGGAATTTTAGATATTTTTTCAGTAATAACTAATGTACGCAAGACAGTATTTTAAATGATTATTATTTGGAGTATTTAATTCGAAGGGTGGGTGGACACTAACAATTTACCATTATGAAGGCACTAGCTGCATGTGCTTAGCAATAGGCAGTGAATGTGCAGGATCATTCATGCATGTCGTGTCGTGATATGGTACCAGAGAGCCACGGGGCAGCTGCCGAAATTCAAAAAGAGAAGCAAGATGGTCCTACATTTGAAATAAATATCTCTTCCTGAAGATCTCATCTGTTAACTCAAGGTGAATAAATTGACCTTGTTGTTGTTGAGTTTGAATTAGTTCAAAAAATAGGCTGAACTTTTGATTTCTATGCTGAAAAGTTGGACTCTCCTTCAGAATGACACTAAATTGTATTTCTTTCGTAACTGCCAGGAAGAATATCAAGATTTCCATCCTAAAAAAAATGATTTATGGATATTTTAATAGTATTATCGTTGTGATTGATGTATTTGATCATCAACATAAAATAACAGAGCGGAGACTCTTCACTGACTCTTCGAAAACTAGTTTAAAAGATGTCCTTTTGACCAATGGGGACAAATTTTCTTCTGTCCCGTTAGCTAATGCAACTAACTTGAAGGAAACATTAAAATCGTGTTGAAAAAAATTTAGTATGACAAGTATTGTTGGACCACATGTGGCGATTTAAAAGTCGTTCCGTTTTCGGTGAGTTTGGAGCTCGACTTTAATAAATTTTCTTGTTTTTAGTGCGAATGAGACTTTAAAAAAATCATTGCATGAAGAAGGAATGGCCAAAGCGTGAATCACTTTCACCTGAATATAAAAATATACATTTTTCACTAGTCTACTCCGACATAATACTTCTACATCCATTTCATATAAAGTAAGGGCAAAAGTAAGGGCACCCATCCTTTTCAAAAACTTTATTGAAGGAGAGATGGATAAAAATGGTGATGCGTTTCATTATTTGAAAGAAAAATTTTCTCGTGTACGTGATACTAAAATCAAGGAAGGAATTTTTATAGGCCACCAAATAAAAGCTTTGATTAGAGATGGAAAATTTGAAGAACTGTTAAGCCAAGTTGAGAAACATCAACATGGAGATTATTACTGAAAAATGAACGAAATTGAATATTATTGTTAAAAAATGTTATAAAATTTATTCAAAAAACCGCAATGCCCGGAACTACCGTGAGATTGTGGGTAAACTGTTACAGTTATACAAAGGTGTATTAACTGTAACAGGTGTGTAACTGTAAAGGTGTACGGTGTAATATGTCTCCCAAAATACAATTTTTGGACTCTCAGCTGGATTCATTTCCCTAACAATCTTGGTACCGTCAATAATAAACAAGGGGAGCGTTTCCACTAAGACATCTCTGTCATGGAAAACAAATACCTGAGGCAGTGGAGAATAAAAATGTTGAAAACGGTGAAACGATGCTAAAAACGGATTTTTCAGATATCAAACACAAGAAAATACACAAGTCTTATATTTTAGATAAATTGAGTATGTGTTATGTATGTATGTATATATATTTCTTCACACTTAACCTGCTTGTCACAAAAAAAATCGTGAGTGATCGAGAAAAACTACTTACATATTGGAATTCAGTGTGAAAAGTTGAATTATTATCAAGTATTTTTCCTCTTGTACCAAAAAAAGTTTAATTTTAATCCCCAGCAACATAAAAACTTCTTATTGTTTCTGAGGCAAGATAAAAATTCATTAAAATAATTGAATTGATCCACAGTGATAAAAACATGTGTTTCATTATGTCAAACATTTATTCTTTTTTCTCTTGAGAATTTATTAAGGTTACCAATAATAAAATGAGATGATTTCCTGTAAATATTAACATCGTCGTTAGTGTAATCCCAGTCTATTTAATTAATTTCATGAATACATTCAACATTTTAGAATATGAATTCGAACATTATTTTGCTTCCAAATGCACTTCAAAAACAAACTTTTATTAAAAGGTTCGAAAAGCAGAAACGCAAATAAACATCGGTTGACGTAGGTTTGTCAGCGGTGGAATTATTGAACGTATTATATAAAAGGCGAAACATAATGGTGAGTCGAAGTACAGAAAAATCGACGATCTCTTGCTGACCCGTGAAATTGCACGTCAACGTCGGACAGTTTGTTAGCCGCGTTAATTGATTCGAGCAGTTTAAATCAGTAAAGTGACGTTGACAGCTGCGAACTTCGTTTTACTATTTTAAAAAAAAAATCTTTTTGAATACTGAATGAACTTTACTTCGAGCAATTTCAGTAGATGTAGTTAAATCATCTGAATATTTTTTCATTACATTATTAGAGGTCGTTAAGGAAATATTTCATATTTATGACCCTCACATTCATATACATTACTGGAATTATTTTCTTACCGATTTAATACATATTATATATATATATATATATATATATATATATATATATCAGTGCAAATGTTCGTATACGATTTAAAACTGAAAGTCAGGAGATTATTTTTCTCAGAAAACTAATTTATGTGCTGAGCAAAACTTGGAAATTCATCTGAATTTGAAATAACATTTAAAATTAAAAAAATGGATGATAAAAAAGAGTAATGAAATACGATTTGTGAATTATTTACCAAAAAAATTAAAAAATTTTCAAAGAAACAAACAAAAAACTTTATTATTTTGTTATAATTTAACTCAATCTTACAACAAGTGCATTTACTGTGTTTTCGTCGAGAATACTCGTCATTACCTAGAAATAATTAAGCACACCAGTGCACATTCTTAAAATAAAACAAAAAGCTTAAGGGGTTAAGAAAAGAATATTTCTTTATTTTAAATAACGTTCATTTGTCACCTGCAGTCTCAATAGGAAAGGGGAAAAAACTGGATAAGTGGGTGCCGCAAGAATTAACAGATTGTCAGAAACTGAGCTCAGAGGTGTGTTCTTCATTGATGATTCGAAATGATAAGGCGCCATTTTTAAATAGATACATTAGCTGTGATTAAAAATGGATTCTGTATAATAACAGAAAAAAACTACACAATGGTTAAATGCCAATGAAGCTCCAGGACATGCACCCAAGCCGTCATTACACCAAAAAAAGCTTATGGTTACTGTGTGGTGGAGAAATAAAAGAATAATCCATTATTTTTTTTTAAAACCAGGAGATGCAATTACGGCTGATTCATATTGTCGTGAAATTGATAATATGAATGAAAAATTAAAAACAAAACAGCTAATGCTAATTAACATACGAGGTCAGACAATTAAGTAATGCGACCGATTTTTTTTCTCGGCCTGTGGTAACACTGCGAACCTGTAACTACGCCACCATAATAGTAGATCCCTACTCTCTCGATTGAGACCTTGAATACCCTCGTACGATCATTTCTTCGCCAGCTGCTTAGTGTTTTGTAACAACGCGCAAGTAGTGCATGTCACGAAAATGGAACAGAGAAATTTAGAGCAACGGTGCGTGAGATTGTCTCGAGCAGGTTGAAAGTGATCCTACTCTTCTCGATCGAGTTATTACTGGTGAT
This sequence comes from Acanthacorydalis orientalis, assembly GCA_034766995.1. Classification (NCBI taxonomy): domain Eukaryota; kingdom Metazoa; phylum Arthropoda; class Insecta; order Megaloptera; family Corydalidae; genus Acanthacorydalis; species Acanthacorydalis orientalis. Next base: position 2,634,663 of record CM068319.1, on the reverse strand, counting down.
GAAAGTTGGTTCTTTCAATATGACCCCGAAACTAAACGACAAAGTTAACAGTGGCTGTCCCCTGGAGCACCAAGGCCAAAGAAGGCGAGAATGAGCAAGTCCAAAGTGAAAACCATGTTGATTTGTTTCTTCGACAGCAAAGGGGTGGTTCACAAAGAGTTCGTACCACCTGGACAAACCGTAAATCAAGTATTCTACCGCAATGTGCTCGAAAAATTACGAAAAAGGGTGCTACGCTCAGAGTGCGTCCAGAGATCGCGAAGACTTGGGTTCTGCATCACGACAATGCTCCCTGTCACAGTGCGTTCAGTGTCTCTCAGTTTTTGGCGTCTAAAGGCATCGCAACGTTACCACAACCGCCCTATTCACCGGACATGTCACCCTGCGACTTTTTCCTATTCCCCCATATGAAAAAATTCGTCAAAGGTCGACATTTTGACTCCGTTGAAGATATCCAAGAATCTGTGACGAGGGTACTCGGAGAGGTCCCACAAGAAGTGTTCCAGAATTGTTACGAAAACTGGAAAACTCGCTGGAATAAGTGTATAGATGGGGGAGGGGACTACTTTGAAGGGGATCGCAGCGATGTACCTTAATTTTTAAATATACTCGATTTTTTAATTTTGTCGCATTACTTAATTGTCTGACGTTGTATATAGGCCAATACCATTGTAAAACAATGCTCGACCACACACATCTCTAATAACGATTTCCAAATAAATTCATTAAATTATGTAATTTTACCGCATCCACCTTATTCACCAGATATTTCACCGACAGACTATCATCTTTTTCGCCACTTGGAACATTATTTAAGAAATAAAAAATTCTGAAACCAAACAGAAGTGATTCAAGGACTCGAAGTACTTTAAAAGCTCTAAAAATATCGATTGTTATAAAAATGGGATACACAATTTAATTTCTCGTTGGAAAAAACCACTGAAGCTGATGGAGCTTATTTTGATTAAATATATTTTGTTTTGTTAAAAATATTGCGTTTTAATTCTCACCTACAAATTCCGCAATTTCATATGTTGCACCCTAATACGAGTGTATATATATATATAAATACATGTAAACACTTATACATATATATATATATATACATATGTATAACTGTGCATGTACAATCTCGTTTATTTGAATGTAAGTGATTTAATACATTTCACCATATCTGCATAAACAACAAAAAAAATTAATAGCTAATTTCGTGTTTACTGTTTGCATTTATTACATTATAACGTTAAATAAATTTTACCACGAAACGTATAAAAATGTTTACAGCGCGCGTTTGGGATTTATTCAAAGATTTATGAAAGATTAATAACAATACCGCTTGCATTCGTGCAATGTGTTAGTGGGAAAAAAAACGATTCCGCGTTAATTTGTTAATTTGGCTTAAGGTGTCGTCGTTAATTTCAGTTATACATTCAACTCCTTTTTAATTTTAAATTCCGAATTATCCTACGTGATAATCACAGAAATGTAGAAGCACGGATATGGATTTAAATTTTTTTGTATTCGTAAAAAGAGAGAGAGACATTCAAGAAATAATTTAGGGGAGAGCGAGGGATATCCGTCCACTTTTTTTAGTTACCGATTTTCAATAACAAAATAAATAATGTACAGGGTGCACACTTGGCTACAATATGTACAATTTTTTTTTGTTCATGTCGCTTTGTTTAAGCGTTATTTAGTAAAATGTCAAAATGTGAAAATATTGAAACCTCAAAAATCCAGATAAAAATCCGTCCACTCTCCGGGTCAAATCTGTCCACTAATTTTCTAGCTGTTTTTTAATGAAAATACAGTGGTACCTCGACTTACAAACCGCTCTACATATGAACTTTTTCCATACTCTATTTTGACCTCTAGATACGAACTTAATTTCGATATATTAACCGTGAGATTCTCGAGTACAGTAACATATATTTATAATTTGGCAATGACTTTTTCATTATCACTTTCATAAAATATGTCTCTTCTTTCTGACATTATGAGGCAGTGTATCGCAAAGAAGATTCACCGAAATACTGTAATTGTTTCTTCTGTTGCAACTGACATAAACTACTTTAAAAAAATTTGTGCAACTTTAAAAATCGATAGATGTCAATAGACATATTTCATTGTTGGATTTAAAGTTTTTAAAAAAATACGTTAGAAATTCTATTTGTTATAAGAGACAATATCTTATTCGTTGTAACAAAGTTGCTTACGTATTTTTTTAAAAACTAAATAACGATAAATGAAATAAGGTCCAAAATTACTTAAACTCGAATAAGGTGTTCTGTTATAGATTCATATTATTTTCATAATATAACCTATAATATAAGCGTCAATTTCTTGATCACCTTTTTAAATATGAACCCAAGGAAAACTAAGAAAGAAAAAAAGAAAATCACAATAGAATTGAAGAAATAAATCGTAGAAAAATATAAAAAAGTGATTAGACAAATTGATTTGTGCGCGCAATATAACTTGTCCAAATCCAACATAACTACAATTGTCAAGAAAGCAGATTCTTACAAGAATCTGAATGTGACCAAACGAGTATCAATCGTTTCATCACGTAGAAATAAAGTTATGGAAGAAATGGAAACTTTATTACGTGTCTGGATTAATGATATGCAACTAAAAGGAATTAATGTATCTCAAAACATGATCTGTTTGAAAGCTCACGCTATTTACAGTGATCTTGCACAGAACTTGCCATCCATTAGCAGCAGCAACGATATCAATTTAGAAGCAATTTAAAGCTAGTAATGAATGGTTAGAAAAATGTAAGAACAGAACCGATATCCACAGTGCTGTAAGGTATGGAGAAAGTGCTAGTGCTGATAAAGAAGCTGCTAAAAAGTACGTAAAGGAATTTCAGGAATTGATAGAAACAGAAGACTGCAGGTCTGAACAAGTTGTCAACTGCGTTGAGACTGAGCTTTTTTGGAAAAACCTACCTAAAAGAACTTTCATTACTAAAGAAGAAATGGCATTGCCAGGGCACAAACCAATGGAAGAGAGATTAACTTTACTACTTTGTTCCAATGCCAGTGGTGATCTGAAAATAAAACCTTTATTTGTTTACCACTGTAAAAACCTTTGAGTCTTTAAAAGACAGAATGTTAACAAACATAAACTTGGAGTAATGTGGAGAGCTAACAGTGGTTCCCTGGTAACGAGGCAATTTTTCACTGAATAGATAACAGAGATCTTTGCTATGACCGTAAAATGGTATCTACAACAGAAGGATTTACATGAAAAAGCTCTTCTTGGAACGGACAAGGCTGCAGCACATCCACCACAATTGGAAGAAGATTTGAGCAGAGTTTAATTTTATCAAAATTAAGTTCTTGCCTCTTAATACTACATCGGTCTTACAGCCAATGGATCAATATGTTATTGCCAATTTTAAACAACTCTATATCAAAGTTCTTTTTCAAAAATGTTTCGAAATTATCATCGACATAGAAATAATTCTCAAGGATTTTTGTAAAATCATTTCAATATTCTTCATTGTTTGCGACTTATTAATTAAGATTGGGAGGGCGTTTCTGTGAAAACATTAAAATCAGCTTGGAAAAAGACTATAGCCCGACTGCTATCTAATTATGTTATTAACACAATTGTGCCGGATGACGCATTTTCGCGTCATCCGTGTGTTTTACTTGACGCCGGATGTCGCGAAAACGCTTCATTGAGATTTTTATGTATAGTAAATTTAAAAAAAGTATAAAGTGGTCAAGTTTTTTGCTAAAATATCAAAATAGAAGTTAAAAGAATTAAAATAAATGTATATATATTTTCAACTTTTTTTTATCTCTTGATTAATGATACTGCAGCTTGTATACACATTAGAGCGATGTGGTAGAAATTCGATGCTTGGTCCTTTTTTTTTAATGCAATCAGAGGCGGAAGATATCTCTATCTTTGTCATAATCAAATAATCACAGTGCATTTGATAAGATAATCGTACAAAGAAGAAAATCATACAAAAAAGAAATACTAACTATGACATGTTACTATAAAAATTAAATATTTTTTTTATTTTCAACAAAAGTTGAAAACTTCTGATAATTGCATTTTAAAAACTATAGAGTATGATGCGAAAATTAATTTACCACATACCTCAAAATTTCCCTGAAAAATATTATTTATTTTGAAAGCTATAGCAGTTTTTTTTAACGTAACGCGATTGAAACAAAACACAAAATTTTCCCGTCGCCACGTAAAGTGCGGCTCCAAACGCCCCGGCGTCATTCAATTTTTTTTAAATACCACTACTTCTTGCGACACTGTTAATCTGACTGACTCAGGATAATAACAGAAACTATTAGGTTGGTAGAAAAACAATTGCGGTTTATAACCTTTAAATTCATATACATTTTTTAATTTAAGTGGTTTCAAGTTGTCTAGAATTAATAATAAACCCAAAGTCAATGTTACCAAAAGACAGACCGAAAAGTATACTTTAAAATGATATTAACATGAACACTATGAAATAATACTTTAATTGAAAGAAAATCAGGTTGGAATTTAGAAAACAAAACTGGCAATTATTTTACCTACCGATCTGAATATTTACCTCATGTGTAGAAAAACAGAAATGATTCTAAATATGAAATCGATTTTATTTAATAGTAAAATACGCATAAATGAGTAATAACCAAAAAAATATCAATAAAAACTTAATTTTAATTACAGTACATACTGTTGTACCGCAATACCTCGCGAGCCCTGTTACGGTGTATGAGGGAACTATTTGTAAAAAAAAACGCCCATTTAGGGCGTTCCACCAAGAGCGTATCAATTCGTTATTCAGTACCCCATTTTTGATGCGTTAATATTTGTGCTAAGTAGAACAGGGGTAGATCGGAGAAGACATCGTTACACTACCGCAGTTTGCGGTACGAAAAAGCACAGAGCAGTGTATTAATGATCTTACAGATGTTCATTCTTTTAAAGTATTTGACTGATTTTTATCCACTATTATTTATGGGGCGTGTGGTATCTGAAGATAGATATTAGAGACTTAGGTCTGGATTACATTAGAATAGTAAGCGATAGAGTATGCTAGCCTACTTTTTCTCTTGACCTCTACTATGATGTGTGATGGGTGAAGGAGATAGTAGAGTGTGCTATTCCACATGTCGTATCCACTATACTCTACTTTCTACTATCTTTAGTACTCTACTTTCACTCTTCCAAAGTGTTTACATTGTGCTAGTAACGGGGTAGTACGCACTCTACCACTTACTATCCTAATGTAAACCAGGCATTATACCTGGTTTACATTAGGATAGTAAGCGGTAGAGTACGGTGGTAGAGTGCGTACTATCCCGTTACTCTAGCATAATGTAAACACTTTGGGAGAGTGAAAGTAGAGTACTGAAGATAGTAGAGAGTATAATGGATAGCACAATTGGAATAGTACACTCTACTAGCCTCTTCCTCCACCACAGATTTACCGCAATTATTGCAGTAGAATCAAGTAATTGGGCACGAAATGTGTATTTACAAGTTTTGTTTTTTGTATCGAGATTGGTGAATGGTTGTTTTAAACTTGAAACTAAACTCTTCTCTACCAAACCACTAACTTTGTGTAAACGGACCAAAATGTAAGTGCTAGTAGAGTAAAAGTATAGAGAAAAAGCTGGCTAGTATACTCATCCGCTTACTATCTTAATGTAAACCAGTCCTATAATATAGAAGAGTTTGACAATTGGACTATATTTGGTTAGTAAAACTGTACAATGAATTATGACATAAGGTTAGACCTGAAAAAACAGTAAATTAAACTGAAAAACTACGTTCATAAAACGCAAAATTACACATTCTTAACAATGTTTTTTTTTTCTAGATCATTTGGAGATGAATGATAAGACCAACTGTTTAATTTCAAATATTTTCATACTGAAGAACTGAATTAATTGAATTTGTTATAAAATAATTTCAGATGTAAAGCTAGTTAAAGATTGGAAATAACCATGATTAGTTATGTATCTTAATATAAAAATATACACAATCTAAACGAATTGTTGTAATAGATATTTAAATATTGATTTATTACAATTATTTCAGGTTCTAAACCAAATCGTTATTAGTTTTTTCAACACACTATCTAGAAACGAGCCGTGCCTGTAATTCTGCCCGGACTGTAATAAATGTTTATTTGAACCAAAGTGTCCATGCTGATAAACGAAAACACTGACACATGATATAAATTAAACAATTTGATAAAAAATAAACCGCCTTTACTTTGTGACGTACCCTCGTGTATACCGGTAATAATTATCCTCATCATACAAAAAAAAAATCGATGCTCGCCACCGACCCCCGCTCGACCGAGATCCATCTCTACAGGTGCGTACACGATGTGTACACCTGTTATTATCTGTCCGGGGTTCGTGTACAGTACGCGTCATCGGACTCCACGTTGCGCATCACCGTCATCCACCTCCGCCCCGGCCACATACGTTCGCCGGTGTACTACATCCTCCCAGATAGGTAGATAGTGGTGGTTGACGGTGGTGGTAGGCGTAGGCACTCTCTTCTCAGATCAATAAACAACACACACACATACACACAGGTAACAGGAATGGCTTGACTGGATACAGTGTAACGAGTACGTTGTACGGCGCCGTTGCCCCGTAGCAGCGTCCCAGCCAGGTGAGACGAACGTGGCGAACAGGTGTACGTGTGTGGGTGTGTGTTTTCGAATGCGGAAACGTGACCGAGCCAAGTCTTTCTGCTCGGATGTCGACGTGTGTCACGATCCTTGATGTTTGTGCAGACATTTATAACGGTATCAAATCACTCGGATGTGTACACACACAGATAAACACACACACACACACATATATATATATATATATATCCCTGATCAAAAAGTTTCAAGAATTTCTATTTTAAAGAACCGCGCAATCCAAACAATAAAAATTTTTGAAGTGAAACTTCTTTAACCGCGTTTGGAGTCAATTTTCTAGGCCGGGACGAAAAAGTGTAACAGAATTTGTTACGACGTGGAGTGGAGAGGTGGGTAGAGAGAGAAGATAGCTCATGAGTAGATCGGAGATGCGAACGATAGCCTAGTTAACATATTGGCGTCAGGGTGTTTGGAGCCGCGCATGACATGAGTGTTGTGTTTGTAAGACAGAAAGTACTTTTAAAAAAACACAAGTGGAGTTTATTATAAAATTACATAGATGTTACTCTACAAATGTAATTATAACCAATCTGCTTCTATCTAAATATGTATTGGTTCATATAGTTTTTCGATATTACTATTTGATTGGAACTGTCTATTCAGCTTCTCATGGCGTTGTCCGGTCCGGATGTTTGTGTCTGTTGCTATTTGATTGGCGACTGTCTATTCAGATTCTCACAGTACTCTGATAATGTTGTCTAGTCCGAATATTTATTAATTATTGATGGCAAATGTCTATCTTAGCTTCTCATAGACATTAGCTGAATTATGTGAAGATATAACTCATGGGAACGGTAGTTATATATCAGTTAACCCTGTAGTATAGTCATTTAATTAAACCTTATCTAAGAATAAGTACATCTGTAATACTTTAATCATACCATGTCTAGTCGATAAGAATATTTTGTAAAAAAAACTATAAATACTTGTAATATTATTGTAAACAAAACCATAAATTAAAAACTACTAATTTTTTATTAGTAGTTCTTAATAAAGAATATAAGAATATTGTACTTTTCCACTAATGTTAATACATTTTAATCATATCCTGTTTAGATGACAAGAATCATTATAAGTACTGTAATAATCGAATAATAAAGCAGTCAGTAACTGATCTTAAATCTAAACAGTTTGGCTGGAGTCCTTTCGAGTGGTTTGCAGTTTTTTAAAAACCCGCAAGTCGCTATGAAAAACCAAATTCGAGCGATTTCGTATCTCTTCTTTCAATCGCGTTACGTTGGAAAAAACTACTTTAGTTTCTTAACAGATTAATCTTTTCTAAAGAAATTTTGTAAAAAGTGGAAAATTACTTTTTCGTATCATAATTTACACTTTTTAACATGCAATTATCAGAGATTTTCAACTTTTTTACTAAAAAAAATTTGGCATTTATACAATAATATATTATTTCTTATTGTGGAGTTGTTATTTCTTCTCTATATTGTATACTTGAAAAAATTGCCATGATATAGGGAAACTTAACAATATTTACACATGTGAGAAGTCCCTAAAAGTGTATTATGTAACAGACACGACGTCTTCTTCTGATATTCCTATTTTTGCTATGAATTTCTACAGGTTCGTGCTGTTTCATTTTTCCTGAAAGTTGTTCCGGTGGATCGAAATGGAGGGCTCGTGTGGAAAGTGTTGGTTGGTCCGATAGTTCATTCATTACTACTGCTTCATTAACATATTGACGCCGGGGCGTTTGGATCCACACTTTACGTGGCGACGGGAAGATTGTGATTCGTTTCAATCGCGTTACGTTAGAAAAAACTGCTATAGCTTTCAAAATAAATAATATTTTTCAGAGAAATTGAGGTTTGTGGTAAATTAATTTATCGCATCATAATCTATAGTTTTTAAAATGCAATTATCAGACGTTTTCAACTTTTATTAAAAATAAAAACAATATTTCATTTTTACAATAACATGTAATAGTTAGTATATTTTTTTGCATGATTTTCTTATTTGTACGATTATCTTATCAAATACACTGGGATTATTTGATTACGACAAAAGTAGAGATATCTACCGCCTCTGATTGCATTCAGAAGAAAAGGACCAAGCGTCGAATTTCTACCATATCGCTCTAGTGTATATACAAGCTGCAGTATCAATAGTCAAGAGATAAAAAAAAAGTTGAAAATATATATACATTCATTTCAATTCTTTTAACTTCTATTTTGGTATTTAGGCAGAGAACTTGACTAATTTATAGTTTGTTTTTTTTAATTTACTATACATGAAAATCTCAATGAGGCGTTTTCGTGACATCCGGCGTCAAGTAAAAGACAAAGATGACGCAAAAATGCTGCGCCATTGTGTTAATACCAAAATTCAATGTATCAGAGATGCTTTCCTACGAAGTTTTTAGCTGCATTCAGCAGGAAACTATGGAATTTTTGACTGTGGATTTAGTTTTTGATAGACATGGAGTGAGTTGAATAAGGCACAGTGAATTGTTTTAATTCGTAAAAACTCTGTTATCACATTTCTGATGATAAATTCAATTACTTACAGCGTTTTATTGATTTATTTCAAGATAGATATGTGAAAATCACAATGATTTGGTATAACGGTGATAGAAGTTGGTGAATTTTACGTTTCTGAGTATAAAATGGAAGATGGAAAAACAATTGTTATTGTAGTGATATAAATTTCTTCAAATAAAAAAAGGGAAGATATAATCTACTATATACACCATTCATTACCACCGTACACTCCAATCCGAGATCACTGCTATTCTAGCATGCGTCCAGAGGCAAGAAGAACTCGGAGTCTGGGGCAGACGGACCACTATCTGCTCGGATAGTCAGGCAGGACTGAGAGCACTTGCTTCCCATGCCACCACTTCAAGGTTGGTTTTGGAATGCAAGATAGCTCTCGGCAGACTGGCTTTCCAGAACGAGGTTTACCTTCTGTGGGTGCCGGGTCATTCGGGCATACGGGGGAACGAAATAGGGGACAGACTGACCTCTTTAGAAGCCAGGTCCACAGTGGAGGGGCTGAAGCCGTTCGTAGGGCTAGCGAGATGTTGGGCCGAGGGCGCCATTCGGGAGTGGGTCCAGTCAGAACACTCAGAATGGTAGCTAAGGATTGACAGTTGCTGTCAATCCAGGGTACTCTTAGACCAGGCCCCAAATAAGGACTGGACCGAGAAAATCGATACAAGTGGCAGATCTTTATCCCGGCTTCTGGTGCGAATTGTCACAGGACACGGGAGACTAAGTTACCACGAACGTAAACAAGGCCGAAGGACGGACGGGAAGTGTAGATGGTGTGGAGGGGGGGTCAACGAGACTCCCATTCACCTCCTCGCGGAATGTCCGGCATGGGTCAATTTAAGGCGACGATGGTTTGAGGAGTTTCTGCTCACCGCGGCCGAACTAGTGTCTATAAACTCAGACAGGCTGATAGGCTTCTGGAAGGAAGCGAGACTTCCGAGTAGTTTTGATCAAGCAGAGGGAAGACATAATGGACCTCGAGCCTAAATTCCGGGAGGCAAGATATCTTCCTCCCCCTCAAACATAATCTATCTACTACCATACATTCATGGATTTGCAGCGCTCCTTGGAAGTGGAGAAGATAAACTATCAATGTTTCTCAGTGGAGATTTTCAACGTCAATTTTATCTCAGTGACACATTTGTGCCAAGAACACTACATTTTGAGCACAAACATTGTCACGAAGATATCAACGAGATGATATATGAAGTATCAACGGATGTCACATTCATGAAATGTATTGCGTTGGTAGAAAAACAATTGCGGTTTATTGGTTTTCGTTCAGTTTGTCCGGCACTCATTTGACAAGTTTTTTGATTTTCCTAGCTGTTTTAAGCGGTTCAAAATTATTAAATGACTAGCGACTTACTTTTGTGAAAGCTCTCGAATTGTTGTGTGTTATTTCTGATTCAATTAATGCCTTCAGCTGGTTATTATGAAGAGAAGAAGGACGCCGATGACCTTCTTCACCTTCAAGGTTCTCGTCCCCAGTATGAAAATTTTGGATTTATTGCACAGTACGTTCTTTAACAGTACCCACATCAAATGTATCATTTAGTTTACATACAGCTTCTGCTTTACCACCCATTTTGAACTTATACAAAAATGTTATTATTTGCTTCTTCTCCATCCTTAATTCAATAGCTTAATTCAAAGCAAAATTAATAATAAAATTAAAGTTGATGTTACCAAAATACAGACCGTAAACAAAAACAGTAATTATTTTCCTAGCAACCTAATATCGTAACTGGAAACGAGACTTGGATGGACGGATTTGACGTCGAAACAAAGAAAAAATCGTCCGAACGGCTCAATAAATTTAGACATAATTAAATTCGCTGAACACACAAAACACTACTTTAAAAAAACATCAACTGATCCAGAATGGTTTGAGAGATCGTAATAATTTTTGCTACAGATTCTAGTGGAAGGATTACCAACATTATCATTTGAAAAAATCAACGTTCGGTTTTCGCACTTCTTTTAAAATAGAAATTCCTGAAACTTTTTGTACATGGTATTATATATTCAAAGTTATGGCAACTTCAGACAAGATGTGTTTACAGTTGTTAAACTTTCTCACATGAGTAGATATACAAACTCAAAGCTAACACTTTTATAGAGAAAATAATTTGAAAATTCTACCAGTCAAATTTTCATGATCACAAGTTAATAGAGTAATTAGAAACTGAAGAAACAGTTTACCTGTGTAATCCGTTAGGCAGAAAATTAAAGAAATATTCCAGAAAGAAACAAACATTCCAGTATGACTTCACCAAATAATCTATAATTTTACCCTTGGAAAGGGGTTGAAAAATTCATTCCATACAAGCGCACTAGATTTTTTGAAATTTTTCCCATCAAAGAATAAAAATCATAGTAAAAAGACAAGCCAGAGAAGAGAATGGAGGTTAGATGTTTGTAACGAGGCTGGAAAATGATTTTAAATTAAAAAATCGTGTCATTATAAAACCCTATATTTGAAATTTTTCTTTGAATTATTTCTCCAATCTGACACTATTTTTCTTTTAATTCTGTATTATCACCAATTTATCGATTTTACTTATTTAAAATCTCCTTGTCAACTCTCATTGATGTCAATGTCGTCATCCTCAAAGTGCTAAAGTACAGAAAAATCTCATTCTTTTAAAACATGAAACACTGATAGAACAGCGTCAGATATGACGCACATCGGTCGGATTTCATTTCTGAAAATAAACTTGTACTTGAATCTAATGTGAAAGTATAGTGACAGGACAACCTGTTTTCTTTGATTAGACCGAACAGATATCTTCTAGTGGAGTTTGGACATGAAAACACTATTATTTTTAAATTTAACAGTACGGTTTCTATAATTCATGTCTACTTTCGTTTTTATTATTCGGTTTTCATCCTATTTTATTTCATTAATTTTAAAAAAATATCAATTTTCCATATCTGTCACATTTATGAATTAATAATTTTCATTTCTATATATAAAAAAAAACTGATTTATAATCATTTTATTTTTTTTACAAATATATTGGGTTTAATATTGACACCATATGAATCTTACAGACTGAGGATATTGCAATCCTCAAGCGGCCATCATTTCTGTGCATATTCAATTTGTTGTGAACAAAAAATATACTCTTTATTTCTGTGGTCTATAAAGCGTACTTCTAACATCCATAAAACTCTAACAAAATATATTTCTATAATTAAAAATTGGTCCGCGTCGGTGATTTTTATTCGTGTTGTGATTGGTCGATGGAGACCGCGTGGTCTCTCTTCTGATTGGTTGACATGAGACACATGTATGTGGTACTCTCACTATGTACAAAGAAAGAGTGTATACGATTTCAATATAAAACTGGTAAGAAATTTATTCAAAAGATCCTATTCACTGGAGCTTCAGAGTAAAAAACTTGACACATATTTTTAAATTATATTTTGTTGTTAATTTTTATAATTTTTTAAATAAAAACTTAACAGTTTACATTTTACAAAGATTATTCATGTGTATAATTTGTTAATTTCTGTTATTTGTTGGGGGAAAGAGCGAGAAGGGACAAACCTCTTCCCTCATGGGTGGATAGTCAAGTGGGTCAGAGTTCTATGATGAGATTAGATTTTATATATGCTTATATAATGAATCATTTCTGAATTAATGTAGAAAAATAAAGTAAAATTTAAAAGATGAGTGACTATTTTCAATCATATTTTTTAATTTTCAGACAGAAATTTTTTTTCATCCCGAAAACCATATTAAAGTTGTCTGATCAAACAATTTCAATAAAACTTGCATTGATAATATTTTATTCTTGTATCAATAATCAAAAATGATCAATTTATTATACATTTGATAAGAAAAAGTTTTTATACATTGTTGTATGAGAAAGGAATTACTTTTTGTGAAAATGAATTAAGATAATATCTAAATTGTATTATAAATATTTTTTTTACTTTAACTACCAGAAATAAAAATCTGAATCTTATTTTTAACTCTAATATGATTTTAAATCATGTGTATGCAGCGTAGGATTTAGACAAGCAACATGGAACACTGCCCAGGGAGGCAAATTTTGAATAGCTCAAATTTTATTTTCAATCATAATTTCGATTTACAAGTAGCTCAAATGTGAAATAAAAAAATAAATCTAAAAGTTTTTCTAGTTCAAATTTTGTTTTTGAAATTCATGTAACAGAACTTCATAATTTGCATTTTTTAATTAATTAAATGAATGGAAAATTTTACAATTTTTTTAGTGATCATTAAAATCTTTTTCTGTTGTAATGTTCTCAAAATTACCAACGGTCATGAATTTCTTTTAATTTATTTTGACAAAATTTTGGGAGGAAGCGGCGGGATTCGATTAGGGAGGGGGGATAAAGGGCACCTGGTATAAATCCGGTCCTGGATATGGGTACTGTTAAGTAACGTACGGTGCAACAGTGGTTCCAAAAATGGGAGGTGATTAATTAGTGGTCTAACGGCGGCACCAAGTGTAAATCCCTGTGTGTAAAGAATCATTTAGATTACATTTATTAGGTAATTATTTTCTACTTGACAATAATTAGATTTTTGATACTTTTCATGCAGAAAGACAAACATTTTTTTTGATTTAATTTCATTGACTAATAAATATTTTATGACAAATTTCACAGAAATTATTTGTGTGTACAATTTGTTAATTACTGTTATTTGTTAGGGTGAGAGCGAGTGTTATCGAGCTATAGATGAAGTCCTAACACACGACGAACACACCCTCTCGGAGAAAGACAAGCGTTGCGAGCAGGAGGTGAAGCCTTTTACTTAAAATAAATATAATTTCTAAATTAATCATTAAATATCTCTTGTAAAATATCTTAATACGCAAACGTACAATTCTTCTTATGACCAAACATGTGCTTTTTTATGCATTCCTAACCATTAAATTAGATGTATCAGTCTATAATTATCTTTGCAAATTAAGTATGTTAATCTGAAGACACAGACACAACAGCGTACAAAATTACCTCATATTAAAGCAATAAACACTAGTTTACTAACCCATAACGATGGTGCAACCTGTTGACTTCGCACAGATTTAAGACCGGTACAAGTGTTTCTCAACAGTTAAATAATGTCAGTATACATATTTAAATTTTTTGACAAACAGAAACTGCATTGATAATTCAACATTGTTTGTATTATTATATTTATTAAAAAACACTGATATTATGCATACATATATATATATATATATATATATATATATATATATATATAGAGAGAGAGAGAGAGAGAGAGAGAGAAAGAAGGAAAGAGAGAGAGAAAGAGAGAGCGAGAAAGAGAGATAAATAAGACAAGGGTTACGTGAACCTTTTTTTTAAATCGTTTTTATTAATAAAATTAATTTGTTTCTCAAAATAAACGATGCTATTCTAAAGGATGAACTCTTATCTACAAAAATATGTACGCAGTTTTAATATAATTTTGTATTTTTCTAGTTATTTAAGAAAAAGTAAAGACGTGCAAATCTTAACATGTTAAAATTTCGGAGACAAAGCGAACTTCCCTCCGAGGCTAAATGATCCCTATATTAAAAATTGGTTAAAAATAAAGCATTTTTATTATCATATTACACATATGTACAGTTTCACATACATAATCACATTACACATATATAACATATATACATATTT